>JARJDW010014410.1:0-10324 GCA_030264715.1 Adinopsis sp. GC000173 | reverse complement strand
TTATTAAACGCTGTTATTGTGAATCATTATATTTTTGCAATTTCATAATATCCGGAATATATCTAAAGTGCCTTACAATTTTTTTATCTAAAATTACTGGTAAATCGGTCACTGAACGCAAGTTACATACATTTTTTGCCTATAACATTTGCATTCTGTTGTTTATTAGCCAATCAATATCAATCAATTGTAATACTTGTGAAAGCAAACAAAAGCTCTCATCGCCATGTGTGCATATGTACAATATATGCATATGTTTGTTTTCACCACTACGCTAACCTCGCTGCTCTCTGCTGCACCATACATGCACCCCTAGGAGCAATATTTACAATAGAATACCTAGTAGGCCCATATTAAATTCAACATGTTTTTTTGTGTACTTTAATTTTGAAGAAAACAGCATATTTTCGTCAATAAAATTCAGTGTTTGATTTTAAAATAAAAATCATATTTTTGCCCGTTTCCTTCACAGTATTTTTATTGCCGGGAAAAAAAGCGCTTAAGCAATTTTATGACTTTATATATAAAATAATATTTTCCAAGACGGGCGCAAGCAAACAAAAGGCGAGCGTGTTATTAAAACAAGAGCGACCAATCTATACGTGTTGGATGTTGGATGTTCGCACAACATTAAACTTTTCGTCGCATTACCATACATGTATAAATACACTTATCAAAATTGAAATAAATTTAATTTTGCAAATATGCGTTTTGGTGAACATTTACTTACTAGTAGGATACATTTCTAGTATCAATTGAAAAGGAAATTGGAAAGTAAATAGATTTGAAGCAATACAAATTTTACCCAACGCCCTGCCATATCAATATTATTTTATGAAGAAAAGGTGAAAGCTCTACCTATCTATTTGCGGTTGTATTAAGGATATCTTGGGATTCAATCCTAATATAAAAGTGAATTACCGAAAAATGGATCCCTTGAAAAAAGATGAAGGGACATGAAAGTAAATGCGATTATTATATTTAATCACTGATATCTTATAAATTATTTATCGTGTTTGGCCAATTAGACGATCTACGAATTGTTTTAATTAATTTTTAATTCAATTTGCGTTGGAAACTTTTTTGCGAAATGAAAATTTCCGATTATAACTAACTAAAACTTCTCGAACAAATCTCTTAAGAGTATCATGGCAATAAAGGAAGTTATAATTCCGAGTGCTTCCTTCTGAAAATTGAACAAAATGCCAATGAGGAATGAAGTCATAAAGGTAATGCTTTACATAATTCTTAGAAAAATGAAAAATTACGACACATTTCGCCGTCCATAAATTCATACCCGTCGTGCTGATTGGAGATAATGCTTCTGCATCATTACACTTATTAACTTTTTTTCTTATACTAAAAAAGAGTCCCATTTAATTATAACACACACAAAAAACTAATATTTATTTCAAAATCTAATAAGTAAATAATATCTTGTAGAACTGCAACTTTAAGAATTTTTTTATTAAATTGCGAGAACGTAAAGCGACGACGCGCTCGTATATATATTAAAAATTCAGGATATTTTTTTATTTACACAACGGATTTTATTGTTTATGCAAATAAATATTTGCCCAATGCAAAACGATTAAGATGCAGATAAACTCGACGATGATGACGAAAAAAATTTGAGATGTAATTTAAATGAAGTTAGTTTGCTATCTACTTTTGACTGGCTGTTCGACCTTATAAAATAGTGTTAATATCGTAGATATCAAAGGTAAATGCGATCGTACAAAACATTTATCAGATGATTCCCCGAGCTAGAAATAGCTGAAAATAATGCAAACGGCCCCCCGCGCGGCAAAATTTAACACGCTCATTTGGCCGAAATTCGGCGATGGTTGTGTACGTGTGTATCTGTCGCTTTGCCTCAATGTGTATTTATACAGCTCTTTATCTTGCCGTTTGTATCCTGTTTATTAATGAACGGTCATTATTAAAGATTGTACTTCGATAGCAACAAATTACCCAATAAAATTCTCCAGTCCCTAAAATATAAATCCTCTTCCTTGGACATTACCATTCCGACTAAACCAACACGTTTCGGTAATAATCGTACATGCACACAAGGGATTCATTTAAAATTTAAACAAATTGTATTTTACTTTTTTTTTGTTGTTGCCGTTGTTGTTATTGTTGTTGCTGCTTTCATAATAATGCACAACGTATATGTCGTTACATACAGCGCGCGATATTTACTTTTTTATCAATCGATATGGCCTGTATTTACACATAACTTTCATTGTAGTTTGCAATTTACTTTTGAATCCAATTGAACGAAATTATTAATTTATTATGTACTAGTGAGAGTTGATATTGTTTGGGCGTACATGCGATAGATTTCCAATCAAAAATATTAAAGTAAACAAAAATTTTACAATAACGTCAGTCTACAAAAGAATTTTAAGTATATTGATAACAATAAAAATATACAATTTAAACCTTTAAATCGTTAAAAATATATATGCTATTTTGAATTTGTTTTATGTTTTTTTTTATTTTGATAATTTTAAAATAAAAGCATGAGTTGAAGCAAATATTTAATGAAAATTATAAGTTTCATTTAAGAGAGTGTATTTTTATCAAGCACATATCGAAAAACTATCTCTAACAGAGATTCTCTACTCTAAAGTCGAATTCTCCCGAAGTCGAAAATCTAAAACGTTACTTTAAGAATACATTCCAAAACCTTTACAAGCTTTGATTTTGATTTCGTAACGGAGCAAATTGTTTTACCATCACGTTTATTTTCGTTGGTCGCGTTGTCTGTCGGTCAGACAGTTTGTCAATTTGCTCAATACCAATTTGTGTGTTCGTCGTTTTGGCTTTCCAAATAGCCAGAGCTTTGAAATTTTTACACAAACTCTGAAGTGGATTGCAATGCATTTTGTAAACATCTACTTAGCACTAAACTGGTTATTTGTTATAATATTCACAAATTTCACAAAATTGAATATCAAAACTGTCAAAGTGACAGTTAATAGGTTGTCAAGGTGGGAGCTCATTATAAAAACAGAATTCTTTTCATGCATATATTATTATAATTATTTAAGTGATAAAATCATTTTTAGTTAACTCTGTACGAGAATAAAAAGCAAATTAAGATTTGGCAAATATATTCCTGTGTACTTGTAAATATAGGCACATTTACACTTTTTAGCACCTACTTACGTTAGATTTAGATACACATTTAAGGTCCTAGGCGTCGAATACCCTTTGCTGTTTACATTTTATATGGCGCCTACATTGGGGGATGTAAAATAGTTCCCTCTACTCCTATTCTAAGTCGAGTTCTGTTAAAGCCATAGACTTACTTAGTCCACAAGCAATATGCCTTGGATTCTCAAATACTTTTAAGTAGATACAACTTTTTTTCTTCTTCAAAAGGCAAAAATTTAATAGTCGTGCAATTTTCTGAAGTAAAATAAAGAAATGTCAATAAAATTGCAAAATGCCTTCTGTCTGTATACTAAAACTTCTTATCGCATTTTTTATTTTTATGTTTCCTTTTTGCATCTATCCAAAGTGGAAAGTGTTAAAAAGTTATAAAATTCTTTTGTGCGTAGTTGTACACTCAATTAAATACATAGTTTCATAATTTCTAAAAAAGGCTATAATATTGTATACTTACTACAAAAAGCATTAATTGTACTTACAACTATTCTTTTAACGCAGCATAACATAAATTTGTAAAATGTACCATTATCAACAACGCCATTTCAGTTCACGAGTATAATAATCGTTATGGAATTACAATAGGTTTAAATTCAATTTTCAAGTTTAAAATTAGATGTTAGTTAAATGCTGTTCAATAATATTTGCATAGGAATAACATCACAGCGATTTCCCCGCATCAATATGTTCCCACATTACAGCGAAAGATAACGTAAGACATTATCAGTGCTGGCGCTATTAGAGCGTACAGCAGAAGAGAGAAAAAAAGACGAAGGCGAACGATGTGCAATCTAGCATAGAGAGAGTGGAGCAAGGGTGCATGTTAAGATTTAGTAATGTTTAGGTTTCTGACAATATTACCAACAGCTCGTACATCAAATAGGATTAACTGTGTTTATTATGGCATATCATTGTTGTATGCTATCAATAGATTTTCGTATGCATATGTATGCATGGTAATAGCCACCACATACAGATGCAGCCTTTTTTCAAACGTCCGAATAATCAATTAAAATTTTATATATTTTATCTACAGTAAATATGGAATTCCTTAATACTTATGTGCAGATGCAACTTTCTAGACGCTTAAATATTTTTTTTTATAAGTTGCAATAAATTATTTATACAAAATAACATGATTGCTAAGAACAAGATTGTAATATGGACTATGTGATAAATATGTAACCTCATAATGTTTTTGTGAAAATGTGATAGAATCGTACGATAGGTGTCGGAACAAGTTCTTTCCAATGAAAAACTTCACTTCACATTTAACGCAGTGCATTCACACGTTTAGATAAAATACCTTCCTGTGTGTTTTTTTTTGACTTTATAATAGAATTTTCGTTAATTATTTTAAATTGTGTTATGTAGGCCGCCAAAATTTTGTAATCGGAGCAGATTACAAAAATATCTTTTCATACGATTGTATCACTTCCTGCAAACAAACGATAATAATATTTCTTTCTAAATAAGCGATTTTTGCTATAGAATCCTCAATAAGATTATCATTCTTCTTTCTTCTTCTTCGTTTTTACTTTTTAAATTCTGTGGGTTTTATCAATTAGTTTCATTTGTTTGTAAAAAATTTAATTCATTTCAGAGCATTGAGTGCAGAGTGCCTTAATACCAACCCAAAATGTTTTTTTAAATACATTTTTGTTTTGTTTTTTATTTGAAAACTTTGCAGATAGTCTGTGAAACTATCTAGATCATACATTTCGATTTACACCTCATAAAATAGCTACAAATACTTGTGAACATAGTGAATTTCAATATTACTGCCTTTTTCTCTCCACATGAATAATAAATACAATTATTATAGAAAAAATCATAATGCATAAGCAATAACAACAACATAAACGTGTAAAGATAAAACGATTGCAACATTTATAATTTTTTTTAAAATTTTTAATGAACGCGTTTTCAGCTTGGAAATAGCGTGTCACTTCTCAGCTGAATTAGTCTGGGCAAACAATCGCTGTAGACTGTGTTTCGTCGGCGGCGTTTGGCAAATTGAGCTCCTCACAATATTTCCCTTCAATTTCCAATTCCACTTGCATATTAGAGTAATGAGTTCGGTATTTGAACTTCTGCCCAACGAACGGATCCTAATGCCAAGGCTCGCTACACATAATTACATTGAAACCAAATGCCCCAAAAATGGATGATTTAGTTATTCCCCAACGAAAGTTCATCAAGCGCACCAAATTTTTCACATAATCATTTTTGCGAATGCACGGACGAGTCGTCGTTGTCGTTGGTTGGTCCCATGACTATTTGCGTTGTTTGATAATCGATAATGCGCACTTTATTTCGTTTGGCATCATCATAAAATTGGATAAATATCGAGTTTTAATTTAATAAATAGACAGCTATGCAATTTTCAACATCTAGCGCAATAAAATTTAACGACTTATTCATTTTCGCATTGTGTACCTCGTTAAAAAAGCATTCGCTTTTTGTCCGAACGCTTTTAGAAAATGCGAATAAATGATTAACAATAAATTAGGTTATAAACAACAATGCTGTTGCTTTTTTCAGCACACATATTATTACTACCTTTGACATTTCAGCGAACAGAAAAAATGATCAATGGCAGAAATTGCTTCACATAAAATTTACACACAAATTCTTGTTTATTAAACTGAGCCTCTCAATGACTATTCAATAAAAAGTTATTCGCTGATTACGAAAAATTAATTAAACGTTTTAATTTTGTCCAATCACTTTTATAAGGTCTATTAATAAGTTTTTACACTTTCTTTAAAAACTGTAAAATTAACATTAAATCGCATCAGGCCATTTTGGACATAAATGTACATTGAAATGATATTATTTTCTATAAAAATCAGTATTACTTATGTCGCTGAATTGTAAACAACGTTCTTTTATTGTACGCTAATCATGTCGAGTTTTGTACCAAAGAAACCAATTTTACGGAAAGCGTTACAAATTTGCTTTAATTTTTAGGAAAGGGCAGCTGTTTGTCGTCAATTGCTGTATGATGTATGCTCCATTAATAAAAACGTGTAATTATTAGTTCCTACAATTTAAAAGTGAAAAATTTGACATTAGTTTCAAATAATGCGCAGAGTGACAAACCCAACCCAATGCGCTAAAAGGCACACTTAACATTGTTCCTTCAGACTACCACTTATTCTGGTCAATGGCTCATGACTTACCAAAGCAGCATTATACATCTTTCGAAGGAGCCAAAAAAGAGGGTGATTTTTGGATTGATTAAAATTCCGAAAAAAATAGACACAAAATTCGTACGCGGCCTAAAATATGAGAAAGAGTCATAGTTAACGAAGGATAATACTCAAAATTACAATAAAAAGTGTAAATTAATAGACCTTATAAAATTCGAATAAATGATTAACAATATCACACATTTGGAGCATATTATACACATATTACCTTTGATATCCATGAAAACAAATATGAGCAATGATAGAAGCAACATTTTCATATCAAACTTACGCTTAAAAAATTGTTTATTAAAAGGATTCTCTTAATGACTATATAACAAAATATTTAAAGATTCCCTTTTTGTTCTGATGCAAATAAATAATTAATCAAGTTTGACACAAAACTGTTGCTTTTTTCAACACACATATTACCATTACCTTTGACATCTAAGCGAACAAAAATATATTCAATGACAGAAGCAACCTCTTCATATTTAATGTACACCTAGAATGTTGCTTGTTAAACTGATTCTTTCAATGACTACAAGAAAATAATTTAAACAGTTATTATTATCAAAGTAATTGTTAACAATAGTTATTTCTTGTAAGATTACAGAGCGAAGGAATGTTACAAAAAATAGGTACATTCGATGTCATCATTGTTAACGTTCAAATAGCATTAAGATTAAGATATACTATAGGTGTAGTAATTAAATTAACTTTTAAAAACTCTCACGCTTAATTGACGTGGCATTAATTCGTCTTTCTTGGTTGGCGTTGTTTCGCCAATCTGCGTTGGATTACATTTTTCATTCATATATGATATTTCATTTTTTTCCGCAGCAGTTGCAGTTGTTACTAATTTGAGTACGTACTGTGCGGCGTCTAAAACATTTAACATCTAAATACAATATTAGCGCGCCCAGCTCATCAAATAGTACCTTTAAGGCAGGAACCCAAAAAGAAAATCAGAAGCGTTAACAAGTAGATGACTAGGAAGCAGAACCAATGGTGCAGCAATAGTTCATTGAAATATTCGAACGAAAACATCACTTGAAAATTTAGAAACGTAAAATTTGACTTTATTCACAGGAATGACATAAAAATTTGGCGGAAATCAAGGAAGCGCCAGTTGAAATCGCACGAACAACCGCTGACAGTGTAATTCTAGAAGAAAAGCAAAACCTTATGTAACAATTTTAACCTTTACATCGACAAGTTGACTAAATTTATAATAATAATTGCTCGCGGAAATACGAAAATTCACTTGATGTAAGTACATAACGCTACATAAAACATTGTCAATTTTATTGTGTCATAAATGACATCTTGCGCACGTAAAAAAGATTTTTTTCGCCGTGTGCAGGGGGGATGTCTTTTATGATGCAAGTTATTACGCTTATATTTTATATATAAAAAAAGTATATCTGCGTAATTTAGTTTGCTATTCATTGTATTCATAAAACGCGATACAACATTGCCCAAAACATAAATTTATTATGACGATTTTGTTGCTTTAAAGCTTGCCGTATATACTAAAATTGCGCTATAAAACATTATAAAGGTAGTTCATAAACGCACACATAGAAGAAAATATTTTGTGCTATTGCTAATTAGTAAAATATTTGTTGCTACCACCAGTAGATTGCTTATTGTTGCATGCATTGACAGAAATTGGATAATTTAATTGATGTAACGTCACTGTCACCATTTTTCTTTCACAACGCTGTCAATTTATGTCATACAGCGTAGTGACGGGCGACGAAAATGAATGCCGCATTAAAATTGATAAGAAAATGTAATTCTACTAAAAATTGTATGTAACTTAGTTTTAATGGAATAATTTAGTGCGTTTCGAAACATATTAGATTTTAAATCGGTGGTAGTTTTAATAAAAACTGAACACGCTTTCAACGTGCACACCCACACACACAAGTATAGTCTAGTAGTAGTAGTAGTGGAGCGCGCGAATTTATTAAATTTATTCAAATTGGAATGCGTTTTTGCTGCAACGGCGCGGTAGCGGGGTAAATTGCACCGCAACGTTTATTCCAAGGAGGGTGGCGCACCTCTATGGTACGCGTGCCAGAGATCGCACAGAATTTTACTGGCAAAATTGCAAAATATTTGTGACAGATATTTCTAGAACTTGACTTTAGTGAGACCTTAGTAAATTTAAAAGGATGATTTTATAAATTTGTGACAAGGATTAGACATGTGCATGGGGCTACATATCTATTCTCATCCCAACATTCCGGTACCGTTTATCTCACTCCTAATAATATTAGGTCCGATAAATATTTGGGACCCACTAAGATCCCAAACTTATGATAGTGACCTGTCAAAATCAAGAGCAAATCACTCCGTTCAGACAGAAACAGGGCTCCGCACACCTTAGACCTCCAAGATCGTTGGAATTTGGCGCACTCCTTAAGTTCTGCCGGGGCGGGGGAGGAAAGGTCAACCATCCCAGTTACGTTACTTTAATCTAGCGACTTGAATGGTCAAGTTGTTCGGAGCCCAGGATCTAGTCTGAGTGGGTAGTCCTAGTTTAGTTAGACTGAGCGAAACCTAGTTCAGGGGGTGAGCAAGATACTGTTTGAACAGGAATAGAGGATACAATGAAAGGTTTCCCTGGCTTATTCCATCATCCTGTAGACGGGCTTGTATCGCGCACACGTTTTCTTTTTACATTCGCATTCAGTCAATTATCTGATGCATAGTATCCCTTAGTAATGTGCCATTAAAATTTTATGTTCTTTTGCGTGTGAAGTGGTGTGCGCTACGAAAAAAATGTCACGTCCGATTTTAAATAATAATCATATTCGCTCGCGCAACATTGAAATTCATACAATTATGAAATTATAACGCGCTTTCCCAACTCAAACATTCGATTTTCGATCACTATTTTATATGGTGTTGTTGCCGCCTTCTAAATTACGTACATATGTGCTTGAATTTTATTAAAAATGTAGGTTTAAAGCAAAAACTTGTAATGCACAATTTTAGTGATAACATTTAAACAATGCTGTTGTTGATCTAAATTAAATATTGTTAGGATATAATTAACTGTGTCTATTTAGATAGAACCACATTATATACATAAATTAAACATTCAATTTTCGATCACCATTTGATTTCGTGTATTGCCACTTTCTAAATTATAAGTATGCTTGAATTTTATTAAAAACGTAGATTTAGAACGAAAACTTGTATGCAGCATGCAAGTTGTAGGAAATTTATATAGCGTTATTTATCGAATTGCAAAGTTTCAGTAAGCAAGTTTCAATACGTAAATAAAATATTGTTTGGATTCAATTAATTGAATTTATTTATTGTTGTTTTATGGTGTTTTGCCGCCTCCTAAATTACGTATACTTCAATTTTATTACCTATAAATATGAAAACTTAAAACGAAAACTAATATGCAAAATATTGCGCTACTTATCGAATTACTAAATTACAACAAGAATATTTTAATAACTAAAGAAAATACTGCTTTTATTGTGCATTTAATTAATTGTATATATTTAAAGATACCTGTTATGTCTAAATTGAAACATTTAGTTTTCGATCACTATTTTATAATGTTTCCAACTTCCAAATTAAGTATACTTGAATTTTATTAAAAATATAGATTTAAATCGAAAACTTATATGCAGAATGTAATTGGAATAAGCAAAATTACAGCAAGAAAGTTTTAATATCTAAATAAAATATTGTTTTTGTTATGCATTCAATTAATTGTACTTATTTAAAACTACATTTCATGCATACATTTTTCACATATTTTACTTTCTAATTTAATACATACCAAAAATATGTTTATTCATATAGTTTTTTAGTTAGTTTGTTGATTAGTTGTGTTCAAATATAAATAATTTTCTTATTTGCAAAGTAAAATTATTTTAAAATATCATTTTGCGTTACTTTCATAATTAATAATTTCG
>JARJDW010014409.1:0-137616 GCA_030264715.1 Adinopsis sp. GC000173 | reverse complement strand
CAGTTATTAAACCCCGCTGGTACTAGACGCAATTTCAAATATAAAGAAGAATATCTCCGCCGTTAGATTCGAATAAACATAACAAGTATGCTATCATAACTTCTAGGATAATAAGACTTAAAAATTAGTAGATACATATAAAATATGTGATTTTCTGTCAGCTTTTTCAACAATTTTTCTGCATGTAAAACGTGTAAAAAATTATAATATAAAATGGCATTTAACTTTTCAATTAACTAAGCATCATGTTGGTAACTAACCAAGAATGATCTCTCTGTTTCTTCCACGAATGAAAACCAATGGAAGGTCAAAGAGAGAGCACTAATGACAATTGTCGAGATTCATTTTAATTACTAACATTAGTTGCAATAACATATACAATATTTCAGGTATTGATTTATTATTTTGTTTTTCATATTCATTTAAAAATGAATGTAAACAAATTCATGTGGAAATAAAAATTTAAATTATGAAAGACAAATCTGTTCAAGTAAACAAAGAGTAAGAGTGAATCTGCTAGCTTTGTGTACTACGAATACCTGATTTAAAAATTTTCGTAAAGATTAAATTCGCTTGTACATATTTTTTTGGAAATCACTTGTCTTCTCCGATTCAAACAAATGTAATGTAACAAAGAGTAATGAACTAAATTGGCCAAAATTTTCTGTGATTGCTTGCAATTGTTGCTACTAATAAAAACTACCTATGTAAGTATTCATTGTGCGCTCTCTTTAACTTTGCTACGATTTTTCGTCTATTTCAAAAAATCTAATGCACTTTCTGGTTACCTAATATTATGATTACGATGATGTGTTTTTCTTGAAACTGTAGAAAACCACAAACTTGAACTACTTTTAACATAAATGGTCCATGTGCTTCTTTCCACTTGTAATTGAAACATCGCATTTATCAAAAAATTTGCCTGGCACGACATTTTTTCTTCCAGATGAAGGTAGTTTAATATATTTGTTATGCAAATCCATCCAACAGTTATCGTTGGCAATATTATCTCCACTTATAGTCGTTGCCAAATACGGAAGTACTCTACAACATACAAATACATTAATACAACGAAGATCAAACAGTTTTCATAAAAAAAGTTGAAATAAAGCAATTCGATGTATACCATCCACTAAATTAAAATATCCGATATTAAATTTACATCTTCTTAAAACTTATTAGCTTGTACAAATATTATGACTGAATTCAATTAATTATTAAGTATTGGTTCAACTCAGTTACTAAAGAATCTGTAACAAAGCAATAATTAACTGGCTTATAAAACTTATGCCTTTAAATAATATAATGGAAATTTCCAGCAAACAAATTAGATTAAATTAAAAATCGTTATTTATATATTCTTGAAGACCACAGGATGTCTATTGAATTTTGTGGTGGCCATATAAATCTATTGTATTTTGGTGGTATTTCAATTATCATTTATAGCTTTGTTAGTGATTTTATCAATAACAATTTGAAATAAAATTCTTTTTGCTTTTTATTCGAGCACAATTTAGAAGCATTTCCTTATAATACAGGATACCTCATATAATACAGGATATATTCCCCAATTGACATTGAATAATACCCCTTTTATATTAAAGAGCATTAAAAGTTTCTTTTTATGCTAACCTCACTTTACGATCACTTTGAATATCTAGATATAATAATAATACTAAATAATAAAGTACCTACTTTATTTCATGACTTCTATAAAAGCGTAATTCAAAATAATATTATAATTAAATTATTATTTCGACTAAAATATGTTTGAACAACACATTAACGTATAGTAATTACAATGTAATTAAATGAGTAATTTTGCGAATTATGGCTAAATATGCGCAAAACACTCGCCCGAACACCTAGTTTGTTTACGTAACGTATTTTTTCCTTGCTCGCCTTCAAAAATTAAATCATCATTAACATTACACCAATTCTTTGCCAATTGCCTAATTGCTTAATTATTGTGGAATTGTAATTGCGGAATAACATCAATAATTATTGGAATATTTGTCATAATACACGGTATTGCGTTTCTGGCATTTAAATTAAATGACTTGTCCCCTCGAAACTGGTCTACATACACATATATGCGTATTCTCCACCCTTCAAATGATATGACATTGTCAACGGAGAATTTTAATAAACCATTTTTTCTCAAGGCACAGATGGTGAATATGAAGTTGTATTGTGAAAACGCTTTGATTATAAAAAATAAACGAAAATAAACACCTGCCTTTTATTTGAACTCAAACATCAAGTTAACGATGTACAACGACTATAGATGGAAAATGAGAGTTGTTCAAATTATAAAAATTAATGTATTGTCTAAAATTCTTATTATACAACTACATTCTCATTCACTCTATGAATTTAAGCACGCAGTTATAAATTGATGCCATATATAGGAGAACAAAACAATATTAATGTCTTTATTGCAAGTTACATTATCTAATAATAAATTGTTTAAAGTATAAAGTTGCGTGATTTTTCAGTAGAAATAATTTGCATAAATTTTATAAAAAATTGCTGAATGAAAGCTAATATATTTAACCTTTGCTTATCATCAATTTCTTTATTTTTATAATTTTAGCGTAAAGGTCAAGATCGTTGTTAATATTTTATAAGTTTCTATTATTTATTAAAATAGAGATACCACTATTCCCTTAACAACCAAATCACTTATGACTAAATTTTGAGCTTTTCTATTCAGATGCGACCCTTTTGTAGACTTTTAAATCAGTTCAAAAATGGTTTCATAATTAAAAATGCCATATAAAAGAAAGTAGGAAAAAAATACAAAACTCTTTGTAATAATAAAAACGAAAGAGTAATTATCTGGAGTTAAAATTTTAATTCTTTGTATGTATTAATGTCATATGTAACTATCAGATACACGCGACCTTCACAAGATTAAAGCTCACCAAATTCTAAGGCTAGAGTTTTTTTCAAATCACAATTATGAAATCCCTGTTGAGTTTTATATATCTTCTTGCCTAGCGCCTTCACCAATTAAAACAATAAATAATTTATTCAAACAGATACACCTATAAATTAATAACAATTAATATTGTTTATTCACATTATTTATGTACCAACTAATTTGCTTAGCAATGCAGATGTTATAAAGTGAGTAGTCCCACTGATTATCTGGAGTTAAAGTATTTAATTTTTTGTATGCATTAATACAATGTATAACTATTAGAGTAAAACCCGTATTCTCGTCATTAACCGATAACTTTATTATAACGAACAAAAACTGCGAAATAGAGACATTTTAAATTATATTGGAAATTTTTTATGCAACTACTGCCAACTTCTGGAACTAAATCTTACTAAATCCTACACAGTTAACTAAATTATATTTATTGACAATAGTTTATAGGTTATGATCGTCATGATGAAGTTATTGGTTAGGTAAATGATAAAGTTATTTATCTGGTAAATGCTAGTGACGATAATACGAGCATATAACTCACCAAATTCTAAGGCTAGGGTTTTATCAAATTTCAATTACGAAATCCCTGTTGAATTTTATATATCGTCTTGCCTGGCACCTTCACCAATTAAAATAATAAATATTGTTTTCCAATGGATACATAGATACATGAATGCAGATGTCGTAAAGTGAGTAGTACCTGCAATTTATTTTCCTTTTTCAAATAAAGACAATATTGGATGAAAGTTAATGGTTTTCTTTGATTGTTTAATGTATACTTTCTGGAAGAATAAAAATATATATTAATTCATACATAAATTTGTGGTGTAAAAAACGAATAAATCCGCAGATATAAAAAAGTTGCAAAAGAAAAGAAGCAAAAGCAAGTAGATATTTTGGATTGAATGAAAGCGAATTTAGGGGGTGGTTTTTATGTTTCATATAATAAAAAATGATGTGAATAGCATGTCCGTCTCTTCAACACGGAGGGAGTCATTCAGTCATTTATATCTTCACTCCTGATCTCCGTTTTCGTTCAATACGATTAATGAGATGTCTTCTATCTTATACAGGGTGATTTCTTATATAATAGCTGTAAGATATATAAAAACGCTTTTATATTCCATTCGCAATCCAAATAAATTATTTCAGTTTAAATAAATAGTATCATTGGTAATAGCGGTGATCCATTTCGAGAATTTTTCGACTTTTTTATGGTAATATTTATTGTAAAATGGTGCATCGATAAACGATCAAGTAAAATGTATTTAATTCGTTTACAAAACAAGAGACGATCGTAAATAGTTTAGAGTGATTTTCAGTTAAAATATTCAGCATGCGCCACGAGCGTTGTAATATAGTAGAGACATGTACAGAATCTGAATGTATATGGAAAATAGAATATGCAACTATTAGAGATTTTCCATTGTCTTCGTGATCTGCGAAGTTTAGGCAGGAAGTAATACTCATATGAATGTGTGTCTGTCTATGTGGGTGTGTGTATTGGTGGATGTACAGTGTACAGATATGTAGATATCTGAATGCGTTTGTGTCAAGCGCGCGAGCGAATATTTTAGCGCACACATATATTATAAATTAGGCGTTTATGAACCTTTAAAAATGGTATTCGATGCAATTCTAGTACATCAACTCCTATAAACCGCTTTGGTGTTTACTTTTAATCCAGCAATAGGATTAGTATAGTAGTGACCATGCACGGATATTTTCCAATATCCATAGAACTGTTTAAATTCATTCATTTTCCATGAAATGGAAAGCGTTCCATTGTTCTTTGATTTCGTTTAAATGCATGAAACATGAAATGAGGTGTTAAGCCCTACCGGATTTAACTACACAGACGGTTGTTCCGCACGGAGGCTCACTTTAAGTGCGGACTAGCGCGTGTGACGTCCTTCCGGTTATTCTAGCCGTCACTGGCACTTGTTTTCATAGTGCAGATTTTACCCTAGTATAACCGCAAATCTGCATAACTAACAAAATTCCAATCGCATCTTGTCCATTCCCACATTTCAATATCACCTTGTCACTGCAATGAAAACTGGTTAAAAATTATTTCTTATTTTTTCACATTTTTACAAATTTTTTATAATTTTAGAATAAAATTTACTTAGATTATTATGTAAAAATACGTTGTACTAAAATATTTCGATTACCTGAATTTTGACGGTTTAGATTTTTTGCCAGTATGCAAATTTATTATTTATAAACTGGATTACTGACAGGTAGCCAAAATTTGATCATTCACTTTGACCCACGTTCGATAGTACGCTTCATACAGTGCGTTTTGCAAATCTTCGAGAAAATTGCTAAATTTTGTTATACTATCTAATCTGCATCATTGAAAAATTGCACAATAAGTACCTTGATTAGTGTAAATTCAAATAGTGCGGCATATTAGCGGAAGCGATTAACTGTAGTGTGCGAAGTATAACTGTATAACTATTAATTTACTTCAAATCGGTAGTTACGTTGTCACTACAATGAAAACTGTTTAGACATGGTTTCACTCTTTTCGATTCGATTTAGATTTTTTTAAATAAATATTTATTCTTCTCTGATATCCATTGCTATCTACTTTTTATTATCGATAATCTCTATAACTTATTATATACAGTTTAATTTGGTAATGTGGTGTGGATAAATATGTTTTGAAACAATTGACTTTTTGACAGTAAATATTTATTCATCTCCAATACTTATTACTAGCTACTTTTTAATATCCCGGTTTGTAACCAAATTGGTAACCAATTTATTCTTTCAGTTGGTATTGTTCTAAGATTTGCGAATCATGCGTAATGGAATGACGGTAGCTTATTATATGTATAACTTACTTCAATTAGAATCATGTCGCCAGTTCACTGTATTAATACTTATAATGCAAATATTTATTCATCTCCCATATCTGTAACTATCTACTTTTTATTAACGATAATCTCTAACTATATACAGGTATTAATTTACTTTAATGAGGTATATATTAACACACCTCGCATTTTTTGCAACTTCTTTAAAACTTAGCTTATTAACAGAAATGCAAATATTATTCTTATTATATTAATATTAATTGTAACATTATGAAACTAAAAGTTTTTTTTTATAAAATGTATAGCAACGAGGTGAAAATAATAAAATAATTCAAAGCATTAACGTGATAGAGAAAAACTATTTTGTGTTACATATGCAAAAATGTCATTATAAAAATCATTTTGAATAATAAATGATCAACATTTCATTTTTATAGTTTCAAACATAAATTTTAACAAATTTTATAGTTATTATACGTGTATAAATTACACACAGTGTGCGTTGTTATCAACTGTATATATATAAAAGTTTAAAAGCAGTGTATTTGAGTAGCGAGATTGATATAACAAAATAGCGTTTTAAAAGGAAGCCAGATAGTAACTGATTGTGATTTAAGCGTTGAGTAGATTTATTTTTAACACGATATTTACTATAATTTTTGATAATAAGGAAGTAAGTTAAAACTAACAAATGGTGAAGTTTGTGTAGCAAAGTATGTTGTCAGGCACTTTGTTATGTTGACCAAGTCGATTATGTAAAATAGTTGTTACCGAGTATGCTGTAACAACGATGGTAATTTTCGTATTGAGTACAACTATAATATTGAGTTTAAAAGTTAACACAAGTTATCTATACAAGTGCACAAAACTGGTTGAAACGATTTAGTTTTGGATAATAATTTTCATTGTTGGAAGTATTAGAAAGGGAGTTTTTAAAAGTTAAAATAGCAATTGATTTTTTTTGCCTTTGGATCATAAAGATGCAATCACAGTTCATCCCCCATCTTTCTGAAAACATGTGCACAACAGTACACAATTGGATTTTTTTGAAAGAGGATTCATGAGTTGGATTCAATAATGGTGCCAATGCGTGTGATGAAGACTATACAAGACGAGTTATTCTACGAATATAAGCAATTTCGCCATGCTATATCAGTTAATAAACAGAAAATGCTTCTATATATTTAAATCATCATGACAACGAAAAATAAAAATAAAAATAATGGAAAGAAATTTATAATCAAATCCGGATTATCTCGAAATTTTAAGTAGATAAATTCTTTATTGCCTAAACAAGCAACTTTATTCGAATTTATTATAAAATCTCTATTCTATATATGGAGATACATACGATATTGTATAAAAAATTAAATACATATTTAAAATTCCAATTAAAGGAAAGAGAAATTCTAATCTGTTATTTGGCAAACAAAAGGTAGTAACGTTTTTTTATTAAAATTTTTGTTAAATGTAATGAAAGAAATTTTCTTGAATGTAGCGTTTTTACAAATATTTTACATAACTCATTTCTCGTTAATTACTTGTATTTCCACTCTTTTATTTAATGTTGAAAATTAATCTGTTTTATTAATTAAAAATTGTATCAACTTTTATGTGCTTCGCAAAAGTTTTGTGATAAAAAATATTAAGTGTTTATGGAAAAAAAATTAAATTATAATCGTTACTCAATTTAGAAACTATACTGATTTTTATTAGCAAGACAAAGTTTTCGGCTTATTAAAGCAATAAATAATGAAAAAATAACGAAGATAATTAATTTTCATTAAGTGGTTTTAATTAAAATGTAGTAAAGTTATGGAGTAGTATCATAATATCACAAATATTCCATGCGTTTAATAAAGGTTATTAAACTAAATCAATTAAAACGAATAAAACGTAATGTCGCTATAACACCTCGAATTCGGCTATTTCTATAATCGGGGGAAAAACTACAGAATCCAAATTAATGAAATTTAACAAATATTCCGTTTGTAATTCCCCTGCCTGTGCCATTAGAACAAAAATGCTCAAATTACAATCACCACACACTATTTTATAAATTGTATTTTATGAAAATTGATCAACACACTGGATTAACGCAAATCACATTATATATTACTACCACTATTTTAAAATAAGTATCACATTTTAGTTTTTTTTTTAATTACACATAGATATTAAATATATTTTGAGTGAATATGGACATTCCAATCAGTTTGTTTTTATTTCTTACCGTTACTTAAAAAGTGAATTTGAGTATGGAATAATACAATTTTTTATTCATATTTTATTCTAGCGCTCAATTATGATTTTAAATAGAAAATTCTTGGAAAAAGCAGGGTCTCGGCATGACTTCTTAGCCAATCAATTAGCGTCTAGTCGCAGGACTTTTATGCTTCCTCGAAAGCTTATTTATAATGCATATTAGTCTTAGATGTTAATTTTGTATCTTTAAAACAAAATCTAGAAAAAATATACTTTATATATGCAATAAATCATACTATTTTAAAATAAATTTAATTTACTAATTTCTTGTAATAAATATAATTTCTAAATCGGAAACTTATTTCCAAAACAGATGAAGGAGAATTAACTAAATAAGAATAATAAGATTGTTCATTATAGAAATTATCGCATAAATAAGTTTAAGTACATTCTTAAGTGATAATATAACATTTCATATAAATATGAATAAAAACTACTTTTTGTAGAAAAAACCGTAACTGTTTACATAATGAATGCAGCTAGAAAAGTATGAATAAGAATAAAATTTAATTTGAGTATAATTTTTCCATGTTGTTGTATTTATACAACTTTATATTTTACAACCGTATCTGAAAATTAAATTCCACTCACAATTAATAAAAGAAGTGGAGCAATGTATATATGTATATATATATATATACATATATATCTTGTTGCATTTCTAGTTTGTTTTGAAGATAAATATACACGCTTACGATGAAATTAAAAAGAATCATTCTATTTTTGTATACTAATTTACTCTTGAATGAAATTCAAAGTTAATTAACGCAGCGTAAAACTCTTTTCACGTTACTTCATATATTGTAGTTTCTTCTATTTACGTATGCCGAGTTTAAAGTGATATTTTCATATAGAACAAGTGTAATTATTTGTTATTGCTATGTGTTCACTTTAACTATGCGATACAATGCATAAACATATAAAAGTTTGTTCGGCATGTAAATAAACATTGAAAGTCTAACAATAATGGGAAAATTGTGGCCGGACAAAAAATTGTTTTAAACATTCGCAAATTAAGCTGATTACATTTTTATTGCACCAAAATATGTTCACTACTTTTTAGTTCTAATTTTTTAATGTCGCCGTATATATAGATTTTTCAATTTGCTATTCAGGGATCAATAAAAAGCTAGCGGTGGAAAAATAAATGTTCATGATCTATTTAATGCCAACGCTCCTCTACTTCTCGTAGCGAATTTTCAAACACAACACACTTAAACAATACAAAATTTGATTGATTGATTGGAAAAGTAAGTGAACGAAGATTGTCACGACGTGAATGTTTTAGAAACATAATTGTGATTTCCATTAATGCACTACAAGGCAGTATTTTGATGTGAAATGGTTGCGCTTAAACTCAGCAGCATTCGTTTTTATTTTAATTTATTTTTTGTAGCTGTTGAAATTTTTATTTCATTAAGAAAATGAAATAAAAACGTAGTACCAACTTGTTCGTTTCTTTATCGCTGCTAAAGATAACACTACAAGTGTTTTTCAAACATGCAAAGTAAAATAACTTTTTTTTGTCGTTATACACACATATAGAATGATTGCCAAAAAGTTTTTTTTTGTATATTTTTTTGTAATTATAAGAAAAATGAACAAAATTGTAATCTAAAATCTATTGTAGAATTAAAATGAATGTTGGAAAATTCATTGAAATGTTGTGGTTATCAAACAGCATCATTGTTGACTTTTATTTAAAATATATAAATTAGGCTAGTATTATATAATTGAAAAGGCCAGTAGTATGGCAATTGTGGAATTGTGTATAGTTTAATAGGATAGTCTATTCTGAGTAACACTACTACTGACTACTGGTAGAATGTACAATAATAAATGATCCTATTTTATGTGGAAAAGGAGTTATAGAATCTGATCTGAAAATGGTTCATGTTTAGTGTGTCTAAGGCAATCGTTCCTAGTGGATTGGGCTGAAGCCAAACGAGCCAAATTGTGTGAAATGCTCTCAGCGTAAAGAACGAAATGTTGTAGAAGCGCATCAAGTATGCTTAACAACAATAATCATAACCTAAAATAAAATAAAGTTTTATGTATATTATACATATTTATGTATGTATGTATGCATACATAGAGATAAATATAATAAGTCGCGGATTAATTTTTATGGTATAAAAATGGTTGAGCATTTTGTTTCAGTTAAAGTAGATTATATATGTAATAATGTTGCGTGTTGTGTATGTTGATAACAGCACCAGAGCGCAGTGTTTAACTAAAATCTAAATGGGGTTTAGGGAATTGCTTCCTACTACAGATTGGGTCTAAGTAGTAATGACCATCGGATATCGTTTAGTATGACCACCAGCGTGGGTTGATATTGCGGCCAGTCAAACACTCATTGCTTACATATGTGTTCCAGATGTGCCCGATCCCCCCGGACGGCCGCTCATCATGAGCTTTACATCGCGTTCAGTCAACCTTTCATGGGCTCCTTCACAGGATACACATCATAGTCCTGTTACGCATTACATAATCCACACACGGTAAGTCCTTTCAATTTCAATTCAATGATTATTTCACGCTCGGCTCTGCTCTACGACCAATTCTATTCTAACTAAAATCCCATATCTAATGCAACGCTTCTATGTAATAATATGTGATCACGATGACGATAATACAATAATAATGATATTAATAATAATGCTACTAATAATAATGCCTCCTTTCGCCTATTTGAAATTTTAACCGTGTTTGAAAATAACAACAATTAACTGATTTAATCGTTATGTTTGACAATTAAAAATTTATAAACGGTAATTGTAAACCGAGACACGCAGAAGCACAAGTATAATGAACTATAAAACGACATAAATGTAATCCAATACTAATAAAATAGTGTACGAAAGGATATAATGTTTCAGAATCTTCTAATTACTTTCTAGATAAAACGATTAATGTAGCTTAGGTGTAGGCATCTTCATTTGCTTCTAGTTAGGTAACATAGGAGTATAGTATAGTAGATAAAAATATGGAAATTTACAAATATATGCTTTACTGCATTATATATTATATTGGTAGTAAATAGTAGAAAATGTTTTAAGATTTGGGGATTTTGAAAACCGGCAATTTTAGAAATTCCTAGTTACTATAAACTAGTTGCCTGTTTCCAAGACCCCATCACTTACGACTATTGTTGAATCAATTTGATTTACATTCTACACATGCCTTGATCTAGAATATCTTTACATGGGTCTGTACAACAGCTCTATATGTATACATACAAGGATCCTACAAGCCAGGTTAATACAATTTCAAATAGCTTTCAACAAGCACCGCTTACATATATACACTATTACATGCAAGTTTGTATTCGTGACAAAATACGTATCGGATACGAAAGGGACTTTTGGGTCGTGTCTGTTACAAAAAAATCATCTAAAATACTCGATCGGCCGTAGAGTGCACCTCGTAGGATTCTTAGATACTGGAAAGGTGTACGTATAGTACTACTACTTTGAAATAACCATTCAATGTTATTATGATGAAACACGTCTGCATCTTAGCTAAGTAAGACTTTCCTACTCGATTGTAATCCAATTTGCGATAGGGCGGTAGCAATGTAAGTGAACATTGATTAGAACCATAAGTGTGAAAATCACGTATTATAATAAAAAAGTATGAACTTTTCAGGAAGTGACGTGTTTTCTTCAATTCTTTTAACAGAAAACTTAAATTTCGCATTGCTAACTAACTTTTCCACTTGGACATCTTCTTTTTTCGAATTTTTTCTTATTATTCTGTTTTTTACAATCTGATTGATTTAATAAAATATTGATAACTCATTCATTATTATTTCTTTAAATTCAAAATTTTCAAAGTCTTCACATCAATTAACATCAATTTCCCCAACTATATTAATTAATTGTAAAATAATTTTAATAATATGGTATATGATTAATAATTAATTGGTTTATTATAGTAATTAAATTCAACATAATGCGGTGTATTATCAATGTAAATAATGAATTCCTAATAGCCCATTTTATTCTAAACGAATTGCTGTTTTGAGTGAATTCATTTATGAATTAATTAATTAATATTACAGCTTAATAGAATGTTAAGGAAGAAATATGTTGCAATTACTAATAACTTAAAACTAATTAGAAACTTTAGTAAATTGTAAGTATCCTCTTAAGCAAAAAAGCAAAAATCATATGTGCTTGTACTGCTGCTAGAGGAGATTTTAACCTTTTATTATTTCGCGCCTTGAAAAACACCATTTGATTAAATCAATACTGTTCTAAATATAAAAAAATAACATATATGTACAAGTACGAAATAAACATAATGAATAAAATTAAATAATAACAAATTAAACATGAAAAATATCGTCTTAGTAATACATGTGATTTTTCGAATTTCGTGCAGAATCTATTAAAGTCGGAATGCAATTATTGTAATGATGATGATTAAATAATGAATGTATGATAAACAACGTTATATAAATATCACTTTTTCGTAATTAATTTTGTAATGTGCAACGCGCATATTAAAATAAAACATAAATTTAAATAATGCATAGCTAATAGCTCATATTATTTTAAACTGAACTCCATTCTACACGAATTCATTAATTTTATTAATTAATATTACATTATAAAGAGTTAGTAAACTAAATGCTAGTGGTACCGGTGAGTCATTTAAAACAATCTCTGGAGAAATTAAAATGTTTCATTCACAAGCATTACGGGGACCAGTTATGGTAGTTGACAAGACATAGCATCTAAAGTGGTATACTTTGTAAGAAAAAGTGAATAAAATGAAATTTAGTAGTAGAGAGAAGAAGAGCATGTAATTGTGAATAAATTGATGTAAAAACTATTAATGACTTCCTAAGATATAATAAGGTTTCATTTTTTATCTCTTTCGCACAAAAAGTCGTGCAGAAAAAATGAGCTTAACTTTACATAATAATTACGTGAAGGCTATATTCTCTTTTATTCATAAATTGTATATTGTTTCTTAGCGTTATAAAAGCTGTTTAAATTTTCTGCCATTTTTTCTATTGTATTCTTATTATTAAGCTAATTATTAGATTTTCTCTATAGAATTTTGTTAAATTTATATCATGTTTATATTCACTTTCATTGGGTAATTGAATTTTCTGCTGGTGGAGTAAGAACGTTATTGCACATTTATATAAAAAATGAATAGAAAAAGTAAAATCTTGAATTTGTTACTGTATTGCCACACATACATTTCTCATATTTCAGCAATGTTATATTATGATACATTCACGTATATTTCAAAAATTATTTTAAAATTTATATTATAATAAAAGATATTCAATTTACTTGTTCTACGTCAGATATATTATAACTATGACAACGAAATTTTACTTATTGAAATCTAAATATAGTTTGAAAAATGCCTAGAGCATCCACTTCGATACAGCTAGCCTGAGCTTCCGACGTTTATCAGGATATTTGTTTTTCCTCTTTTAGAGGATGCCGTCTAGATTGAACGGATATTAACGAAATATCATAATTTTGACCCATTTATCTTTTCAAATAGTTTTCTACCACTTACCACACACACCAAAAAATATGCATATTATAACGATTTACATATAAAAGTAATATGCTACAAACATTTTCTACATACATGCATATATACATATACTCGTGCAATAATGCTCGCTGGTCATTTTTGCTGAAACGAATTGAAAAACTAATTGTACTAAAATATTTATATTTTAATAAACATGAATTCAGTTAACATTATTTAATGTGTAAGAGCAGAAAATTAAAGCGTATGCAATGCGGTCAAATTCTTTAATTGAACAAAATTTTAGAAATGTAAGCCCACAATTCTATGTGTTTATTTACCGGACATTCTAGCCAGCCCGCAATAAATAATTTCGTTATTCTTTTTTAATAAAATAAAAACAAAACGGTTTAATTTCTTAATTAAAATTCCTACTTGAAATGCGTCGTTTTATTGCAAAGAATGCTATTGTATTGTATTGTATTTAATAAAATCGCCGCTAATTTTAATTATTGAAATGGAGTATCACATAACGACAAATTCAGTTAATCATTTAAAAACGTAATTACACGCAATTTCATCCATTAATCAATGTAGTGTTTAAATGATTGATTACAATAAAATGTTGTAAATATAATATTAATTTGATAGATGAATTAACTAATATGAACTATCTTTGAAAAGTAATGTGTCTTAATTAATGCATGTATATGAAGCGCAAAACTTAAACTAATTTCACATATAAGAAGTAATTGATTATAAATTTTTGATTATTTATCATTGGTTGTTTAATTAATAAACGCCTACTTAACTCTTAAGAATAATTAAACAGTAAAAATTATTGTTTATATTTACGTAGACTTCTGATATTCCAATTTTTATTTTACTCAAACGCTTCAATATTTCAATTAAATTTTAAGTGGATTAAAGGCACTTTAAAAATAGATCTCAAACAATAAGTTTTAATTAAGAAAACAATTATTTATATTGAATAGGAAAGTGCTTAAAAATGATGAAAAAGAATGAAAATTTATTAAATAATAAATCATGACATTTTATTTTAGTCGTAAATCAATATTTTAAAAGATTTACAAGCCCTAATTTATCTAGGAAATGGGCGTCTTAGCATTTTATAACAAACTGTTTGCCGGTTCGTAATTAAGTGGTCTAATGATTTCATCTAATTAACGTATAAAATATTGATTGGACAGGCAACCAGGTTGGGTACTACACCAAATCAGACAAAATTCAAATATAAAGCGAACGTCGATTGTGCATTTAATTGCATGTAAATGAGACGGCACGTTATCAAATAAAATGCAAACTTGTTTCAGTAAATTGGAAGGAAAATAAAACAGATTAAACAAAAACAAGCAAAAAAATTGAATCAACAATTGTTAATGGAATTGCTTTTAATTGAAACAAATTGAATTAGGAAAGATATTCTCAATTTTAATTTTAGAAACAAAAAATCAATTTTCAATTTGCTTTATCGATAATTATATTAATGCATGAAAAATTTGTTTTGATTCGCCATTTTCGTTTCAATTTAATTGGGTAAATATACTATTATATATGCTGCATAAAATTAGAAAGTGAACAAAGGCCATCGAATAGTAATACTGCTTGTTTACTAATATTGTTCTAATATAAATTATTATTAATAATTAATTCCATTAACAATTTAATCATTAATCCCACTTAATACCAGAATTATTATTTGTAATCCATTATAATGTTATAATTTAGATATAAAACATATACAATTAAAGCTTAAATTATTAAGAGGAATATAAAAATTAAGATTAATTAACGAACTAATTAGTTTAATATGATTTACACCATTTAAAAATCTTTAAAGCACATGCAACAATAATTACATACTCCATGAATAATTCAGTAAATTATATTAATTATTTGCACTTATGAAATTACTCTTCAAACAAAAATATTACATCTATCTTTTAGATTTGGAGATATAAATTGCCTATAATCACTCAAATATTTATTAAAGTTTTGCAATCAATTTAATTGAGGAATAACTGCGTTAAAAATTGCTCTGAAATTATTTCTTAAATAATTTATTCTTAAGTATATTTTTATTAATATTTACCAATAATTTTTCAAAGTTTACTTATAACTTATAATTGCATTTACTCTTTCAGTTTCTGTTAGGTTTTTATGAATTATTAATTTCAATAATAAAAACGATTAGTTCTTCATTAGAAATTTGTTTTAGGTTACAACATTATTAGCGGATAAACTAAAAATAGATTTTTTAATTTTTTCATAAATGCGCCTTTCTACTAGACATATTTTTCGCACATGCCACGAGCAGGCCGTCCTGCTAAAACTCGATTTTAATGATTAAACGTGTTTTTAACTTTAAAACTCGTTCCTTGGTTACTATTAATTTATGTTATAATTTTCAAGCATAAAAATCTATCAGATAAAAAATATACCTCCACCAAATTTACTTTAAATACACAATTAGGGTTACCAACTCTACTTTCTAGGAAAAGAGTACAATTTTCGATAAGAAGGTTGGGGGTATAATTTTTTTTTTGAAGATGCAGTTCGAATAGTATATACCGCAAAAAAAATTATAAATTTTCATAATTATCGACTCAATATCGATTGAAAGGCCGTCTATAGCATGTTACAAACATTTATGTAAAATATGTGCTGGACACCCAACACCAATTAATCCAATATTACCCAGTCTTTTGGACAATTCGACTATTATATTGATTTAATAAAACAGGAAATTAATAGACCTGTTTTATGAATTTGACAAAGAGTATTTCTAAACTCAATTGTGGAAAAGTAACAGTACACAATTTTAGAACTTTAAAAAATGAGACGAAACGATAGCATTTACTCAAAAGTATCAAGTAAATTATAATTTTGCAAATTGATATGAAATTTAAAATATACGTGTGTTACCAATGATATTTTTTTCATGATATTTTAAATGTAGTCACTATTATCAATCCCGCATTAAAACAAATTAATCACACAGTTTCTTTATGCTGTTGCACGTAACGAAATTGATAGTGCTCAATTAATTTCACAAAAGCAAAACCTAAATAAGTGAAACTGAAAAAACATAATCATGTTTTGTGGTATAATAAAGCTAGGATGTTTATAATAGACGTAATAATGAAACCCTATCCAGATTCAGAAGAGAAAAAATCCAAAATACACAATATGCATGTATTAACAAAGTTCGTGCATAATAATAAAATTTTGTAAAAGAATACAAGATGGAATATTTTCTAGAGTAAATATTACCCAATTAAATTTGACAAAGCAAGCAGGTTGGAAGCAATATGATTAATGTGAGTTCTTTGTAGAATTTTGACATTAGAAAAAGGAAAATAATAGATTACTTTTGGCAGAGAACTTAAAAAAATATGAGCAACGGATGTTAGTTAAACTTATTACAACACTTTTCAACTTTTATATATATATATATATATATAGTTTTTTTTATTAACGCTCATTTATACATGTTAAATATAGACGCAGCGAAGTATCAATCAATTTAACCCAGAAAATTAAATTGAAAGAAAAAAAGAATTATTTGCAGCACACACATACGAGCTGATTAAATTTTCATTGACTTGGAAGTGATGGGTAATTTTTTGTGGTACGCTGAAAAAAACATTTATCACATTCCTTGGTTGCAATGAAAGGTTATGGATAACACAAAAGCTAACATAATGTCATGAAATATCCAAAATAGATGTGACAAATGTTCTCTAGAGACTATCTATATTGTTCTATGTGCAAATCATTCATGTTTTCATTTTTTTGCACTACGTATGACATATATACACACATGCGCATATAAATCTATTTTTATGTTAAATGAATTGATTTTTTTTTCGCGAAATGTGCGAGGGGTGTTCTAAAAATAATTGTAATTTAAAATAACTGTGACTGTGATTTTCCCAAACGGCCTGTTATACTGTCCCTAATAGATATGAAATTATTATTTTAGGGGAGAGAAAAGCGATATTAACTCTAATAGAATTTGGTAGAGTCAAATTGCTTTCGGATAAGTTTTATGTTTTCGTGTTTCCTCTTTAAATTCAAACACAGTTTAAGAAAATTGAAATATATTTTTCATACTTGCATATCATAAAAACTTGATAAAAATCAAATTTCGCCCTTGAAGGGTGGTAGGTAAGCACTTGCTTACTTGCTTACTTGCCTACAACCAAATTGCAATTATTAAACATATTTTAACGCATAGATTAAATACATTTTCTATCTAAATAATTAATTCTAAACTTAATTTCGAAATATTCAATTTAATATTACATTAATTCACATTCGTGTCAAATTTATATTTGCTAAATTTCTTCAATTTTCCTTATTTGAATGTAACTCAATTTAAAATTTATATTTCATGTGGCATTCAACGCAAGTTGTATTTCATCTGAATAAAATACTCCTTTAACTAAAACCTATTACTAATATAATGTGTTTGTATTGTTGTTGCTGCTTGTATTTATAATCACTCATACATCATCAAACTTGTTCCGTCATCATTAATTATCTGCCTACTTTAATAATAAGCGCGAAGAGAAAACATAACAAACGTTTTATTTTGGATGTTTACTTAGAAAAAAAGCGGCATTTGTATTTGTAGGTGGAACGGCGGTAAGCTGTGATTTGTGGCTAACTAATGTAACATAAATTTGTCATATTTATGTTACATAAAAGGGCACACAGAGAAAATTTTTAGTGGAAAGAAAAAGGTGGAGATAAAAAATAAAAATATTTGATTTATGTACGTCGATTGCAGTGATTGGATCTTGCAGTCGTGTGAAGTTTTATTGAGAAATCCAAGTATATCTTTACAGCCAACTTTCAGTCACTTTCAGCCACTCTTACTGTCTCTGCTATCAACTTCTTATCTTATTTTTCACATCAAAAATTTAATATTTCATATATATCTTTTCCATATGGGAGCATAGCATTTTTCAAGAGCGCAAATATTCAATTAACATTCAACAAAGGATTAACAATGCAGAGTTAATTAACTAATTAACCTAATCTCTTTTCGATATTGTTAAGTAAAATAGAAATTTAGTTCGAGTTGATTAACAAAACAAGAAAGTTTTGGTTCTATGATCTTAGAACAAAGCGCATGGAAAGCGCAAATATTTTCTATGAAATTCGCGCGGAATTAGATTGCGCATTTAAATATTTTAATTCTTATTAATTGTATTCATGTAAAGAGTACTTAGCTTAGGACAAATTAGCTTTTTGTTTGTACGGTAAAGCTTGTTCACTACCTTATCAGATTAAAGAAGATAAGTTTTCTTCACCTGGTGCATGATTCGGATGCGAAACTTTTTTTCAGTTCCATCTAACTTATCACAAAAGTTTCCTTGATTAAATACTTTTTTTTACTATACGTCAGCAAACTTTATAAATAAAAATCCACGCATAAGCAATATCATTTTAAATTCATTCTCAGTATAAATATTAATACTTTTATGGTATCTTAATAAAAACTCATCTTTAAAAACTAGAAGAGAAACGATTGATTTTTATTACTTGTTTTTATACGTTTAGAGTTTAGTTTAGAATTTCTAGATAAAAAATATTTCCTCAAATTATGTTGAACAAAATCAATTTGAATGTAAATTAATATTTCATTAAATATTTATGTTCGCATAATAAAATTGCAACGTCAATTTGGAAAAAATACGTCGATAAATTTTAATTGGTTTTGTTGACAATAAAACAAATCATAAAAATTTCAGGTTATTAAAAACTAGTTATTTTTATCCCAGCCAATTAACGTTTTTTTTTTTTTAAATGATGCAATGAAATGAATAATTCGTATTGAGACGATTAAATATGGTAATGCGGTTTAATGTAATGTAAACATATTCTAAGTATGATTAGTGGTATTATTTGATTAATTATCGATTTTATTAATTGACTTACAAAGTACGTTAGAGTTTTATAAATTGCTTGTATTGAAATAAGCTTTGTAATTTATTTGTTGTTATAAATTACTTCAATCTTCAGTCATTTCAAATAAAAATAATTCCAAATAGAATTCTGAATAAAAATCAATAGATAAAAACTAACTATAAATATACATACGTACCTTGAAAAATATTAAATTAAAATTTTATTATTGGAAATGTAAATAGTATAGATGCGTTGCGGCTGTATTCGAATAAATTATTTAATGCTATGTGTAAAATGTAACAAAAGAATGTTGCGAATAGTGAGAAAATGCTTAAAATTTCCACTTGTTTACGATTTAATTCGAACCAGCACAATAAAACTTATTTATGCAGAAACTAACCCAAAAAATAGCTTTATCTTCCATCTGATTACGTATCACTCGCACATAAAATGTGTAAAAATGTGATTGAAAACTATAAAATTTGCACGTTGATTTCATGCAAATATTTTCCTTCCTCGGCTCTTTTTTCATATTGCGAATTAATACTAAACCTTTTTATCGGTACGATTATCTCTAATGGTAGTAATGACTAGCTAAATATATATATCAGCTAACTGATAGTAAATCTTTAATCGATAGTATGAATGCTTGGAAAATAAGGAGTAATAATAAGATGATTTACTCACTATGCTATAATATTTGCCTGGCTACTTGCTTGGCTGCTTGCTTGGTTACTTGGTTGCTTGGTTGCTTGCTTCTGGAACAATAATAAGAGACCATTAAAAATGCCTTTTAATGCAAAAGAAGTGAAAGAATAAGAAAACTCGCAGTACTTTTGTTTAATTAAATGAAATACAATTACCTTTTATCTTAAACAAAAGTGGTTTACTATAAAAGGCAAGATAATTTAATTTTTAAGTCCGTTCTAAGGTGTAAAGTAATTTCTACTAAAAATGTAAAAGAAAAAAGGGAGAAAACATTGTTTACTACAAGGAAAAAATAACACGCATACAAAGATAATATCAATGTTAAACGAAATACTGTTAAGTTTAAGTTAAAAAACTTCCGTATAAATAGTTTTATGGGTAAATTCACTTGAGGCTGTTTTCAGCATTTAGAACTTACAAGTTAGTTTATAACCATTTATCTTAACTGTGATTTCAATTTAAATTTTAAACGGCAAAAAAATCTGCTAGATAAATCTTTTTAGTTTGCTTACTCCCACACCTAAATCGATTTTAAATTCGCGAAATTTTTGTTTTATAAATCAACCGATTAATTTGTTATTTTAAATTATCATTTGTATCGATAATAATTATGTGATTTATTTAATTTACAAACAAATTTATTAGTACTCTAAATTTATAAAATTGCATTTATTTTTATTAATTTAAACTATCAACAATTCTGATTATGAATAATGCGAGAATGTAACGAGCTAATCAAATCGTGATTTGTATATATAACAAATAAAAATATTTTAAATTTATTTTATTTGCAAACAAACTGCCAACTCGTTGTGCAAATATGAAAAAAAAATTGGCGGATTTTTTAGCTTTCACAAACATTTGCCAATATTTTAATAAATCTCGAAAAAAAAACTTCTGTAAATTAATTTAAACCAGTGACAAATATTTGTTGTACATCATTTTTGAAATAGATAATATAATTATTAAAGGCATTAAATATCGCATCCATCAAATATTGTAATATACCTAATTTTGATTTATGTGTTGTTACTAAAAATGATTATTTTTAGATATTTTGTTTTTCAGTAATGCATATAGAGCAATCGCCATTATTTGTACCATTTTATTTATTTTATCAACGTAATTAGGTAATGAGAATTTACTTTAGTTGATAGTATCAAGGTATTCATAGGTATACGATATGAAAATAATATTATTGATAAATGATTTCTATTATAAAACCCATTTGGAAAATTAGATGTTATTAAAAAAAGTATAACATAGCTGTTATATTTGTATATTTATCAGTTAATACCCGGTATCGTTAATCAAATTTATGATAACATTGACACATTTCTAAATTTATTTTGACAACCACAATATGAGTATGTTAAAATTTGCAAATGTAATATCATTATCCACTAGTTGGAGTTCAAAAAATGATAAATGAATACAATCAATAATAAATTCAAGAACACGAATATTATCAACTATCTATCAATTACAAACTTTCATGAAATTTCAAACACTTTTTCTATACGAATGGTATTTAATCAATAATTTCCCGCTCGACAAACAGAAAATTATATGAATTACCCTCCCTGATACAATTTTTCAATTTTTGAAATGGTTTTTGACGGCAAGCTGTACGTGTATGTTGCCTTCTACAATTTAATCACACATTTAAATGATGTTTGCTGTAAGGGGTGATTATGTATACATAATTTAATGCCAAATTAAAGTTTAAATGTAAACTATTTAAATATTGAAGCGTTGAGTGTATGACAAATTATAACAAATGAATGCTTAAATTACTATTAATGATTTAATTTGTATGGCGATAAACATTGTCTAGTTGAGTCACCTCAAAACAGCAAACACAAATTGGTTTAAATTACGTATATGTGTAGTTTTATAATAGAATTAATGTTGGTTTTGATCCCTGTGGCTTTCAAATACACCAAAAATGAGCGACTGGTTAACTATTCAATTAAATGACACTACTCTTATGTACGCCATGAAATATCTATGATAAATATGGTCCGATTTTAATATCGATATGTGATTAAATTTAATTAATTTAGGTATTAAATTTGTAACTTATGAAATTTAAAGGTCACAGCTAACCCTAACAAATACCAAATCGAAATTATGTACGAGTATAGTAAGGTTATTTATGGACAAAAAGTCATTATTAGAATTAATGATTAACTCGCTAACCCATTAATACCTTTAGTATATTGCATCGACAGCAAAAAAAATGTTTAGAATTATCACAACGGTCTGGCATTGTTTTATCTATGTACGTCATTTTCGCAAACATGTTTCATTTGACTGTTTTTTTTAAAGGATAATAAATATGTTTAAAAGATTTTCTGCAATGCCATTTAAATATCATATATCAAAAAGCATTTCATTTAATAACGCTTAGAAAGCAGATATTTTGTCCTTTAATTAAAAATGCATAGAAATAAAAAATATTGAATTTCAAAAAGTTTATCATGCAGGTGAAATAAAACGTATTCAGAATAATCCTACATTAAAAGTTGGCGATGTTTAACATAGTTGTTAGATTACTTGTAGTATAACAAGGTGGTGTAGCAAGAAGCCTCTGCCTTGTAGAAGTTAAAGAGGAAACAGAAAAAATATAGTAAGAGAAAAGTTTTAATAAACTCATTTTCTTAGATTTTTCATTTTGCGTTCATTCAATGTGCTATGAAAAGCTGTCGTGAAAATCGAACACGTTTTTGTTGTTCATATGACACATTGTATTTTCCCTAGGGTAGACAGTGTCATCCCCCAAAGCAATAAGATATTAATAACAACCCTACTGTTTTCAAAAGGATATTCTCATATAAATAGTTTTCTAAATTACTCTACTTCAACCAAATATGACAGAACGAAACATTAAACTTTGGTAAATTCCTTTTACATTGCATGTTTTATGCGGTTTTATTATTTAATGACTGTGCTGCTTTATTTCAAAATTATTCCTTAAAATATTCAACCACTGACTTATCATTACCACCTGGATAATAACTTTTCGCTAAGAGAAAAAGAGAATATATATATATATATATATATATAAATTTAATTACTTTTGTATGATGTTGGGTAAAAAAAACTTTTGTCCACATTAAAATAAATTAAAGTTCTTTTTTTTCTGAAAGATTTATTCGTTCTATATATTCATTTTGTCTTTTAAGTTTGAAATGAACGGTAAGACGACGTAATAAATACCATGAAAAGATTTGCCGTTTTATTCATGGTTTTGTTTGTACCTGCAATTGCCAGAAAAAGTGCATTGCTGTTTCATCCGGAATTGAAACAGTTTCAAGCAATATATGAGACACCAAAAATATTTCTTAAATTGATTCCGTGTTCAAGCTATAACACAACTGTTGATTTAACATCGTAGGTTGAAAAATGCCAACAAAATTCATTTTAGCTGGTGCTGAACGAGAAAAATGGAAAAAAATGAGCTTTCCATTGGATTTTCTATTTAAAAACATTTTCTTCGTTTGCTTTTTTGCTCTTTGTTTTGTGTGGTCTTGCATTGTATTGAAAACAAATATGAATGTTTGAGATTAAACTTCACAAATCCATTGTTGGTGCTCTAAATGTACATTTCTGTATACATAATGTTACAGGCAATTGTTCAAAAAACCGCATCCGCATTAATAACAATTAGCACATTTTAAATTAGTTTTCAACTAGGCGGAAAAATCAACAACAACAAGTGCAGCACGTCTTGTTTCAACGTTGTTATTAATGAAATAGACATCGGCAGATTCATCGCAATCTATTTGAAATACAATATTATCAGCATTATATGAATAAATTCTTCAAATGTTTTTCGTTTTCAATGTAATTAGTATAAACAAATATGATTATATCCAAGTTAAAGTGTCTATCGCTGAAAGTTTAGATTATTATCATATAAACTTAAATATTGTTAAGAAAAAACACATCTGCATTAATAACAATTAGCACATTTTAAATTAGTTTTCAATTAGGGGAAAAATCAAGAAGCAAGTATTGTTTCAACATTCTTATTAATACAATACACATCGACAAATTGATAGCAATCTATTTGAAATGACAGAGAGCTACCACATTCAATATTATCAGCTTTGTATGAATGAATTCTTCTAATAGTTTTTTTTCAATGTAATTATTATAAAATAAAATATGATTGTATCCTAGTTAAAGTGTCTATCGTTGAATGTAATTGCTCAAAAAATACATTCGCATTAATAACAATTAACACATTTTAAATTAGTTTTCAACTAGGTGAAAAAATCAACAAGCAAGTCTTGTTTCAACATTCTTATTAATAGAATACACATCAGCAAATTAATCGTAATTATTAGCTTTATATGAATAAATTCTTCTAATATTCCCTTCAATGTAATAAGTATAAGATAAAATAAATAAAGTGTCTTAATTTAGCATGATATCACAAACAAATTAAATATATCAATTTGCCTCAGCAATTGTTCAAAAACGACCAAATCTGTATTTAACCCAATTTAAATTACTTTTCAAATGAAAAACAAAGAAAGAAATTAACAATTGATTCTCGTTTATATTGTACATTCTTATTAATACAATACATATCGACAACTTGATCGCATCTTTTTGAAATGATCAAAGCTAACAAATATTATCAGCTTTGTACGAATAAATCGCTTTTTAAATGATTCTTTCAACGTAGGTAGAGTTAATTAAAAAGTGTAGATTTTATCTAAGTCAAAGCGCGCAGGTTGTTGAGTGTTTACATTGATGTCACATAAATAAATTAAATGCAAATGGCAACGATGTCAAAAAATTAAAACATTTTTATTCAATGTAACATAACATAACATAACATAACATATATATAAGTAATGTTATAAAACATGTGATTTATGACATGTTTGTGTAAGGATATATAATAAATAAAAGTGTATTGACTTTGAAATAATCTATATGATTACATAAATAATAGTAATTATTTATCGTAATAAATTACTCGTAATATTATGATAATAATAATAAAGATGAATTAGCTAATGGATTTAGATGATAATTTATCCAAAATTTATGAATTTATTTAAGTAATAAATTTGGTAAATTTCATATATGTGAGTATAAATGGCTAGTTTAAAAGTTAAAAATTAAAAATTATTGAAAGTTTATGTGTTCATATGTGTTGCAATGAATTTTGTTGAATTAGCCATTTTATTGCAGTTATTATACTGAAGAACATCTGTTGGAGCCACCAGAATCTTTTTATTACGGTCCCGGATTAATCATAAAATTAATTTAATTTATGGCTCGTTGCAATCCAGGATTTCTGCTTGGAAGGAGAATTTTAATAAGTCACTAAGTAAATTCTATCAATTATAATTTGCTAAATAAATCTTTAAAGAAATGCGATCTTTTGACATAACAAAAGGGAAAGAATGGAATTCAGTATCATTTTACATGATATTAATAGTCAACGTTTAGATTCTTAATATAATCAATAAGGGGGACTACTCATGGATATAGAAGGGAAAACTTGCATGAAACGATCATTAAATATCTCAGACAAGGAAATCAATTTCTAGTCGCGCGTTCATGTAACATGAAAATCCATGATAAAAGTGTATTTATGTGCGTAAAGTGTGTCGGTTTTAATGAGCCCCCGGATGCGTGTCTTTCTGTTGGTTAATTGCGTTTTACATCATGTGTGAATAAAATTGCGGTCAACATTTTTATTTTGCCAGCATGCGTATAATAAAAATTATTCGCAACAAAACAAAAATACACACACACACACACACTCACATATAAAATGTTTGCGATAATCCCATGATCCGTTACTATCGCTCTTTTTATTCTTTTTTATAACTCATTTCTGCTGCGAACAATTAGCGTTTTTAATTTTTCCAAAACAAGTTTCAAATAATATTTTTTTAACGAATCGGGTAGCGGATAAATTATTACCGAACATTTAGCGTAACTTTTTGGTGGTGGTGGTGTAGTGCTGGTGGATGTGCGCTCGGCAATTTGTCAAATCTGCAACTAATTATTTAATTAAACTATTAATGTAAAGTTAAGTAAACTTTTTAACATTAAAAGTAAATGTTTTCATCATGTCATGTTTGCGAGAAACTTTAAATAACCAAAATGGTATTTTTTACTTGCTCACTTCAAACAACTCATAATTAAAACAACGTTTATTAATTACATCATATATACGGTATACATGTACATATATGTATAAAACGATTTATTTGTCGTTTAAAAAAATATATTTTAATATTCCGCATAGAATTTGAATTAAATCAAGCGATTTTTCGATTTTTTCATGCGATTGTTATCCCATTTAGATGCATGAAAATGAAATGCTTATTACAAACGATAAAGAAAGAGTTTTTGTAGGACCCATGTGTTTGATTCATTTTTAACGAGCCATTAAACACTCAGCATTTCTTTCGTAAATTCACGAAGAAAAATTAATATTGATATTTAAAAGTGCATGTGACAATCCAGTACAATAATGCTGCTGCTGCTGCTATACTATATAATACGATTAATGCTTCACAAATTAAATAAAAACATATTATATTATATAATATTATACATCAACGATAATTAGAATAGATTGTCATATTAAAATATTTGCGAGTGATGCGAATATAAATTGTTTAAACACAGTGGGGTGATTAACATTTAGTAGAGTAAAGTTATGCGTTTTATTGCTCTGTTGCGATTAATCTTTCAATACTATTAAACTAAAAAAAAGTTTAGCAAAAATTCCCTTTACATTTTAATCGATATTCCAATAACAACATGGAATTTACATGTAATTCGATCAAACAAATTTTACGCACAAATGAATTCACATAATAAATAGAATTTGCATAGCTACACATAACATTGATCAGCATAAATATTAACATTATGCACACATTACGTAAATATTAGAGAAAAATTTTGATAGCAGCTGTTTGGAAAAGGGATTTTTATATCTCATTTACAAATAATTGAAGGAAAATGTTTTGAGATTAAAGCAACTGAATATTATTCGATCTGTATATATGTATAGCATAAAAAGAAATACGAAAAGATTAAATTTTCACCTCTTATGCACCGAAGCAATTATTTATGGAATATTTAATATGCAAAGAAAATATTCAAATAGCGTTTTTCATTTAAAATACTATTAAAAACGAAAAGAAAGAGTAACGAAAAAAAAAACGAAGCAGCGTTAGAGACAAGAATCGAATACAAATCAGCACAATTCTAAGCATCACCTCACACATCACAAATTATTGAGTTGTGGTAGGATGCTACTGCAACGTACATCTTACCAATGAAACTTTTACATAACTCAACTGAAAATCTCCAAACACCAACTTGAATGCCTTAAAAATTTTATTAGATTTTTAAAATTTCATACGCACTCAAAATTTTTCTTCTTCTGCGCAAACACTATTTTCTACTAGATTTACCAAAATGGTTTTTAAACTGTTTGGATTTCCTATTTTCTAAAATTACTTGTTTATTTATTCAATCATTCTCATTCTCCCTACACCTTGCCTTTCCTTTTCACATATCATAAATTTGAAAATTAAAATACAATTTGTATAATACATTATGTAGTATTGCAATTGCAATATCTTTTCTATTTATTTATTTATTTATTTATTTATTGAAAGATTTCCTTATGTGAGAAACCCCGGTGGTTTCGTGAATCAACTTTTTGCCCTAGTGGGCATTTAAATATACGCGTATTTAGCTACACCAGACATTTGTTATCAATATTTTTTATTTTAAAAAAGAATATATAAATATTTATTTATTATTTGAATCCGCATATCTCACACATTTTTGTCGCTGTGCTTTGTAATGAATCTGGGAATATAAAACACAAAGGAATTAACTTTTTGTTAACCAAAATAAAAAAAAAAAGTTTTATATTCAAACGAATCTGAAACCTTAAAAATATTTTTGCATACGAGAATACTACAAATAGTTTTGTATTTTAACTAAATCGGCAACGACAAATAATTTATAAAAATATTGTAGTAATATATTTTGAGATATATCCATATAATGGAATCTTGGTCTACTCTCTGTAACATAATTCATGCCATACCAAAAAGGTTACATCTAAAAGAAATTAATAAAAATAATTTACACACCGTTTGAGTATATTATTAAAAACGTTTTTAACTTTCTTATAACGTGAATATTAATATTATTTATAGTCTTAAATTTATCATTTTTTGTTTGTATTCTAACAAACAATTTTCAACAAAATTTACATTCAAGCAGCAAAATATAGCAGTAATTCAATCATTTTTAATAAGAATCGCTACAGAAGTACAACAGTATGAATTAGATTTGCAAAATTAAGGATTAATCTGAGAAAAATATTAATCTTGTTTCTATATCGAGTAAAACTTGTTTGCTTCAAACAGGTCGCATATTGAATCAATGCTATTGTAGAATACTACAAATATTTTCTATTTTAACTAAATCGGCAACGACAAATAATTTATAAAAATATTGTAGTAATATATTTGAAGATATATTCATACAATGAAATCTCGTTGTACTGTCAATAATTCATGCCATATCGAATAAGTGATGTAACAAACAAGTCACTTCGAAAAGAAATTATCAAAAATAATTTAAACACCATTTCAGTACATTTTAAAAAATGTTTTTAACTTTCTTAGAACGCGCAGCACATATACATAAAATACAAAAATATAAAAGCTATTAATATTATATATAGTCTGAAAAATATAATATTTTGTCTGTATTCTTACAAATAATTTTGAGCAAATTTTACATTACGGCAGCAAAGTATGACAGTAATTTAAACATTTTTTAATAAGAATCGCTAAAGAAATACAACAGTAGAATTTTGGTTCTATATCGAGCAAAATTTATTTGCTTCAAAAAGGTCGCATATCGAATCAATGCTATTGTAGAATACTACAAATATATTCTATTTTAACTTAATCGGCAACGACAAATAATTTATAAAAATATTGCAATATATTTGAAGATATATTCCTACAATGAAATCTCGTTGTACTGTCTATAATTCATGCCATATCAAATAAGTGATGTAACAAACAAGTCACTTCGAAACGAAATTATTATAATAAAAATAATTTAAACATCATTTCAGTACATTTTACTGAATACATAAAATACAAAAATATAAAAGCTATTAATATTGTATATAGTCTGAAAACTATAATATTTTGTCTGTATTCTTACTAATAATTTTGAGCAAATTTTACATTAAGTCAGCAAAGTATGGCAGTAATTTAAACATTTTTTAATAAGAATCGCTAAAGAAATACAACAGTAGAATTTTGGTTGTATATCGAGCAAAATTTGTTTGCTAAATCGCACATCGAATCAATTGTATGCTGAGGTTTCACAATGTGAATATATTATACAACAAACATATATCTAAATTCCTATTAAACAAATTTTTCCTCTTCTGTAGACATAAATTTTTATTGTGCGAAAATAAAATGAATTGCAATTATGAAAGTAAATGATCGTTTAAGTTTTAGGCGTGAAAAAAGGTGAAAAATGAAGATTTATGAGTGAAGTGTCTTTCCAAGTAGGAAACAAAACATTGCGTTGACGCAACAAAATAAAGTACAATTAAGCATAAATGGCTATTAAAAAATAAGAAAGAAGAACTCGAAAATGAGGTCTAGATCCAAATGCATTGTATGTTTATGTTCTCGACAAATATTTGGCAAATATAACAAGGATTGTTGCTGAGTATAGCTGGCGTTTGAAGAATGTTTCAATTAAATTGCGAGTTAGAGCGCACATAATTTCCACTTCTATCAACATAAACACAAATTAAAATAAAATACTTAATTGTAAAACAATATTTTTTAATTTTCCTCTCTGAATATTTGCATTCTAACTAAAATAGAGTGCAGGAATGAATTACTATTGAAATATCGAATAGCTAAAGTATTGAAGTAATAAAAGTAATTGATGTTTGTATACAATGATTTAATTTGAAATGAAGCTCATTACATCTGCACCATAGAAATGCAAAATACATCCTAATATATACTTCCGACTGAATTAAACCATTTGGACGTTATATATTATATAGGTGTAGTTTGAATAATGCATAATACAATAACTTTACCTATATCTACCATTTGGCTGTAATTGTACCGTGGTGGCAACTGCAATTTCTGCAATATTCTACAACTGCCACACATCAAAATAATGACCTCTAGATACCAGAATACATGCTATAATGTGTTGGCAAAGAAAATGCATTTCAAACAACACCATATGTTTCGGAGAATGTGAATGTTTAATGAATCACAGCTATTCTATAAATTTCACCTACTCATGGTGAGCTTGCTGCTACATTTAGACATTATTCCAATCAACTTGTATTTGAACAATGTATACTTCATTAACTCTCAATTCATACGGATTTAGTTTTTCATTTTCAATCAAATCCTCAATTAACATTAACTTTAATATTATTTCTCACCAAACTCACTCACTTCTGCAACAATCTCATTTAATTGCATACTCATCAATTACGAAAAATAGTTGGTAAATAAAATATTGCACTACTTTGGATTGAAGTTAATCTCGATTAAAATTGTGAATAAATATTGATGTTTTATTAATGTTATACCTGTTTTAATTAATCATAATGTTTCGGCGACAAGTTAGAAACTACTAAAACAACTCCATTCAGGGTTAAATTTCAAAGTTTCATTACTGATCAATCAAATACGCATAATCAATACGTTAGAATAATGTAAAATTATTCATTAAAATTATTTTATAATTAACCAAAGCAATATGTTTATTTTATGATAGATTATATTTAGCAAAGTATTTTCGTGCGTAAAATGATTGAAGAAGTTTTCAAACAATATTGTTCTGAAACAATCTAAATTTAGCTGGAATTTGGATTTAATTTTCATTAATAAATTTCATTTTTTTCTCTCTCTCTCAACTTGATATCTGCAATAATTAATAATATTTTATTAATTATTGAAAGGTCAATCGTTTATTTTATATGAAAATCAAGACTTGAAAAACTAACAAAATCAATAATTTATTATTTGATCTAAATGGAATTTTCAGGTTATGACTAAAAGCACATTCATTATTTTTCACTATGAAATCGATTTGTAGAAAGTGCAACGTATTAAGCTTTCGTTTGTTTATGAATTAATTGAATAAACTATATTGTATAATATATATTTATATATATGCAATATATAGCATAGCAATTTCAATAACAATTGCTTAATGTTGATGTAATTTCACATTAAATCGCTAATTAATTCATAAATTATAAATCTATCAAAAAAGATCGTCATTAATTATTGTTCTAAATATAAATTTATAATCCAATTAATAAATTTTTAGAATATAAATCAATTTGATGCGATTAAAATTGTTCTTGTTTATTTTTCCTGACGAAATCAATAATAAGAGGAGTAAAAACAAAAATGTTAACAGTTATTAATAATCTAAAATTAGTAAATATAAATAAATGATTCTAATCATCTAAAGTACTATACACTTCATTAACTTAAAATTCACTCATTTTTGCTCACTTTGTTCCACTCTTTACTTTATTTTTCATTAAGTGACAATTAATAACGCTTTTTGTTTTTTAGCTTTTGATAAACAACGTTTCAAGGAGAAAAAAGGGGCGCAAACAAAATGGCAATGCAATGTACTGATGAGCATTGTGTATTTATATTATTTTTTTGTATTTTGTGTAATTCTTATTCGCGAAATATTTAACAAAAACAATTACAGAAATTGAATCTTTTGTCTTGAGTAGAAATAATACTCATGAATTTCATTTATAGCCACATAATAATCTAAAAGCTTTCAGTTGGACTACTTTTAACAATAAAAATGAAATTTGTTTAAATGAGGGTCGAAACGAGGTACAATATTGTAATATCGCCCTCGAGAAGTATTTCTCGCCCTTTTCACCTATTTCTTTTGAACGTCAGATCACCTTTCATTTCACTTCATACAAATTATTACGTTATAAATTTTTGGGTGAAATTAGACGAATGAATCGTTAAATTTATTATACGAAAATCTACGTTGAATTTCGCGCTCAATCAGCATAATATTATCTTCTTCTAAAAAAAAGATAATTAAACTAATTCCAAATGATGGATTTTTATTACATTCACATCTCCTCCTTTCTACTTACTTGCTTACTTACTTACTAGTAGTAGTAAACTTTTTACTCTAGATAATATGAAATAATGGATATATATATATATACATATATTTGTGGAAGTAATTGTTACAATTACTATGGTAAATGCTTTGTTCTGACTAATAGAATAGAAAACATTAGAATGTTGTATTTTATAATAAAGGCAATATATGAAAATATGAAATAGCATAGAAATAACAATAAAACCCCCAATTTGGTTTGTCTGCTTTAACCAAGATTAAAACTTGACCGTTGTGTTCTTTATGTGCTTTGTTTTATGATATTTTTCTAAATGAATAGGTAGTTTATATTTCAGTAACGTTCGTCTTAGAGTAAACCCTAAAGAGAATCGCTCCTCAATGTTATTAAACTAACTAAATATCCTAGCAAACGCCCGACGTAAATTAGAATGCATAGCCAGGAACTCACTTTTTTCCCTAGAGCCTTAAAGAACCTAAGGATTTGATTTTATGATTGCGACATGCGCACATCTAATAAAAATTATTATAACAATGCAGTAATTAAATTTATATGTGTTTTTATTTTATTTCCAATAAAGTTTGGCAGAACGCAAACAACATTATTTTTTATTGATTCTTTCTAGATTATTATGATACTAGGAGCATAATTATACACAATCTATCATTTTTAATTAATAATAAACAGAAATTGTGAATTTTGATGGAATGTTTTCGTATTATGAAAGCGCTATTAAAATTTTAATGTTCTTAAAATTGATTTCTTTCTAAATTTACATAAACCTCTTCTACTTCACTTCCTTTAAAGTAATTTATCTTAAACCTTAGCCAGATCCTTAGACAGACAGAACTAATTTTTTAAAACGAACTTGCAAACACTCACACACATACAAACACCATTTTAGATACACAATAAAATTCCTTCCAAACACACTCCATTATAATATAATATAAAGTGAAATTTTACTTTCTTTGTATATAACTCGATTTATATTAACCGAAATATATACCACCGACATTGTTTATTTTTAATCTAGTAATTCGATCAATTTATTTGAATTTGAACAACTAGTAGTATAGTCTTGTAGTTGTTATTTCATCAAGCTACATCCATTAACTTGTAATACATATGTAATTTAATGTTGTGCGTTAATTCAGTTTCAGTTTCATTTTAGAAAAACGTATTTCAACCACCAATAGGAAGACCGCAACTTAAATAAACCAAAAAGCTTTTGATAGTCATAATATTAGATTGAAAAAATTATGTTTTCTTATAAGATCATCTATTGATCATCATAAATACTCGTTTGAGGTGTTATATTTACTGGTAATTAGTACAATTTACACATAAGCTGCAAGTAAATGCAATAAAAAGATAAACCAAAGGAAACGAATTCGTTCAAATACAACAGTTTAACACTAGATAAATGAGCATCCCCGCGATTATCTCTTCAATTGACTTCTGTAAAATCCCATTTTGGCAGGTATAGCAAAAATTCAATAAGGCCATGCGATTTTGCTAGGTATTCAGATTCATTTGTTACCGAGTGTATGTAATATAATGTTGTGCGTTAATTCAGTTTCAGTTTCATTTTAGAAAAACGTATTTCAATCAGCAATAGGAAGACCGCAACTTAAATAAACCAAAAAGCTTTTGATGGTCATAACATTAGATTGAAAAAATAATCTTTTCTTATAAGATAATCTATTGATCAGCGCACATGCATACATAAGATATATATTTAGTTCAGTTCACATTAAAAGAGCAACTCTACCCTAACGTACTTTTAAGGTTTAAAACTCTCTGAGGTAAATAAATATATAATAAATGAATAGATAGACAAACATCAATTTCAAATCAATATCGAATCACTCGATTTTATCTAATGAAATCACATCAATGTAACGTGAATAATAATGACGAGTTGAAATCTTAAATATAAAACAAAGGATAATTATTAATTCATCGATGTTAAAAGCAATTTGAATTATATTATTGATGCTTAAATATTCCTTGATTGTTGCATTGTTGTAGAAGAGCAATTTTGCTAATAACATCATTTTAGTAAAAGCATTGTTTTAAAGATAATTGAACATCTTAGTAAAGAGCTAATTTATAGAGCAGAATTTCAAAACCACCCAGTATTTATGTAAATTGCAACTATTTTCGAATATTTCTGAACTGGACGTGCAAACATCTAATCTATTATTTATTTAATATATAAATTGAGTGTATTCATATTTTTATATTAAACATACCGCACCTTAAAAGCTTACTCATTAATAAGCGTTTTTGTATCAACTAACAATTAAGGTTCATTTTAAATGATTTGATTGTCAATATTTAATTTAAATTTATGGTTTATACTAAAAAAATCGTATAATCACACTGCCAAAAGTATTTGTTATTAAACAAATTCTTGTTTGAGCTTAAAATAAATTAATATTTTGGTTTTATACCTATAACAAATCTTTTTATTAACTAATAATTAAAGCCTGTGTTCAATGAATAGATGGAAAATATTTAATTGAAATTTATAGTAGAGTCCAAAGGATTGTTTGAGAAAAAAAGCGCACATACACACACACGAGCAAAAAACATTTATGATCTAATAAATTTTTGTTTTTCGCTAGAATTGTTTGAGTTTTTTGCTTAAACTTGTTTAAAATGACCCTTTACAGAATTTTTTTGTTAAAGAACGTTTTTTATGCTTTTTACATCGTACATAATGACCTAAAACCCTTTCCAACCTCCAACTCCAGTCTCTTTTATAACTTACATTAGACTCTGGCAAGTAATAATTGATCAAATTTTAAGTCAAAATTAATGGAATCACCCGATAAATCACGGGCGTGTAGAAAAAAACAACGGTAACACTTCGTTTAATGGCTGAATTTATTATAGAGTGAACTGCGAATCATACAATTAATTTAATCAACTGCTAATTAATTAATTTTAAATCTGTTCATTAATTTCTAATGTGTTGAAAAAAAAACTAAATCGTTCCATGCAAAATTTAATAACGATGATAGTTATGCTCAAATTAATTGTATGTATTAAAGTAAAGTAAACATTTGTGCGTTCTACATATATAATTTGTAATTAATTAATTACCGAATAAATAATTATCACATTGGTGTTGTATTGAAAAAGTGAGGATTGTAACATAATTTTTTATTACTGTTAATGCTTAATAAATTCATTTAGCAAAAACACAAAAGCCGTTTAATATATTCGCACTGTTGTTTTGTTCCACATATAGATGAAACATACATCATATAGAATAATAATGAAAAGTTATGTTATGTAAGAGCCATATTGTTTGGCAATATTAGGCCATTTTGATTTAAATTTCAAACTAACTAGTTAAATTTCCATTGAAAATAAAAATGAACGTTTTTCAGTAACAAAACTAGCAAGCATATTAGCGCTATTCAATGATAAAAATAAAGATAATCTCTCGGGTGTTTTTTTTTTTCATTCATCATTTCAGTGGTATGTATTTCATGGAGTTTGAATGACATGTATAAATGACGATTTGTTCACAATTTTATATTTAGTGTTAAATTGTAATTCGAAATAGGTTCAATTAAAAAGTGACTGGGTTGCGTGGATAGTAGCATTTAGTTAAAGATTTGAATACATTTATAGAAGTATTTGATTAAGGTGTGTGATAAATGTGTAAATTTCATGATGAGCTGGAATAAGATAGGTTTTTTAGGGTTCTGACAGAATGGGAGCATTATTAAATCACATTTATTTTTATATGGGCTTTTTTGGTGTGAATAAATATGTTAATAGTAAAACCAACAGTTTTTTTTGTTGGAAAATGAATTATAGCATTAATAATTCATAAAAAATGATATAAACAAACGATGTGTTTAATAAATCTACCTTGCTTTTTTATTATTATTTTTAGATTGAAAAATAACGTTAACACATTTTTCATACTTATTTATCATTGAAATTAATATTTTCATAAATATGTTAGCGAAATTGATTCTAAATTAGTACCTGTTTCAGTTTATCAAAATTAATTGAGGCAAATCTTTCATCGTTGTCTATTTATCAAACTGATATTTTTAGCGTACACTCGTCTATATTGAATGCATTAAATGTTACAAAAGAGTAAATCAATTTGTACAAATTGCGCTGCAAAAAACAGGTAATGATTAAAAGATTAAAGTCGAATAAAGTTTGCTCTAAGATCATTTATTGCAGCATCGAATTCAAAATGAAGTTTATACAATTTTACTTATAAATATCTTTTTTATTGCTAGAATATAATTTAATGATTAATAAGCAGTTTATTGGTATAAAAAGATGTAATGATAAGAAATTTTAATTATCATCATCTAAATATGATAACGCATATTTGGAAAGAAATTGATAAATTGTAATGGCATGTTTATTATGTTTAAAACATTGAATATATTTAATTACAAAAACTGAAGGTTGCTTTACAAATTTTATTTGGAGTTAATTATCAAATCCCAGAAATTAAGAATACCATTGATGAGCAAACAGCCAGATTTTTGTAGTACTTCCACAGGGTGTTAGATCGTTACCTGCCATAATCTGATTGTTTGTTTTCATCTATTGGGTTGGATAATAAGTTCGTAGCGTTTTTATATTTTCTTTTATTTTACAACGATTTTTTTTTCTATTTGATAAAGTGTGAGTATTCATTCGATAGGGCGCTTCCTGCTCTACAAAACTGTGCTAATCGTTTTTTTGATTATTTTAATTTTATATTACTTTTACGGCTTAGAAATGGAGTTTCCAAAACGTAAAAATCAAAATTTCGACACTAGCTCTTCTTTGCATTTCATTTTTATGATTTAATTTATTCAAACCAATTTTTAATCTGATATTGATTAAAACTATTTAGTAAAATTAATAAATTTTATTTAGTAAGAAATAAAACAATAATTTATTATTAAATTATTAAATAATGAAAAAATAATAATAATTAAATTTTTGATCTGCGATTTGATGGATTCAATTCAATTTGAATGATTTTACTATGCAGTTTGTGAATTTATAATTTCAATATTTTCATTCGCCATAATTTAAACATGCAAATAATTAAGCTTATTTAATGCAATAATGATAATACAATTGGTTTATTTTTTAATCAATCACTTATTGATCTAATAGGTAATGACACATTATATATAATGTTATGCGAATTGCAACACATACTCAATTCAATATTTCAAAATTTAAAGGGATATTTATCCCATTTTGATTTGAATGATCATCCTGGATGATTACCAACTGACCCATACAGAACGGAAACTTGAATTATTAACTAGCGTATTACGTCATTAAAGAGATGGCTCTCGTAAAAAATTGTTTTTGAGCAATTTTTTCAAACTCATTTTTATAGCAAAGTCGATTTTGAAATGAAATGGTGAATTGCTCTATGTATTATGTCATAAATTTGATTGGCAGAAATATTTTTTTATTGTTTCAATCAGCATTTTTTAATATTGTTGTTGCAAAAATGTAGCACTGACATGCAATTATTTTTAGTGTTAAAAATTGAGGCCTGCTAGGTTATTTCCAATATTTTCATATTTAGTATGTGTCTATTTACATTCTGTTAAACAAGATAGATGGACAATTAAAGTTGTAAAAGCTAAATGCGTTCCTAGAATACGATGTTTGCGGAAAATGTTTGTTATTAAAAGCATTTTATACGCGTCGAATAAATGAATTAAAAATGTACCCGCTTAATAAATTGATATATAGCAAATTTGCCATGACGAGCGTTAATTTTAGTTTTTTAGAATTCTTTTGTTTTATTTTTAAATTCTTTCTGTTAGTTTTTAATTAGACTAGAGAATGCTTTTTATAACATGCTCATTTATACATCTAATTTGCCTTTGTTACAGTTTTCTGTAGTTCTAACTACAAAAACATGCTGCGTTAATTATTAATAATATTTTGGCATATTTTAAGTATAGTGTGTTTCTCTCGTCATTCCGCTAAAAACTTTCCGACCCCTTTTTTGGGTTCACTTATTAATATAAAATGGGAAATTGTCAATTAAATCACTGCGTTATTAACAAAAACGTTAATATTAATAATTAAACGGTAAGGCTGGAAGGCGGGCAGGCGGACGGGTAGGCAGGCAGGCAACAACAGTACAACAACAACAAACATTTTAATTTTATTGGAAATATGTGCATGTTTTAATCCATTGAGCTGGCCATTTCATAGATTGACTCTTCATTTCCAAACCATAAAAATACATTCACAACAGCGCGTACATAATTTTTTTCCAAACGCCGATTCGATATTTTGAGCCGCGTTGAAAATCGCTTATAATTTCAAGAGCATAAAAAATATGGCCATTAGTTTCCGTACCACTCGCGTATTTTTCATGCATTAACATTTAGATGAGTTAATATTAAATAATATTTTCTTTGAAAAATATATATCGCGCTGAATTATTGTCCAATAATTCATCAAATTGTAGCGGGCGAAATAAATTGTAGAAGATATTGTAAGTAGAATTTTTCTAAAATTTGCATTTTAATTACATTTTCTTCCGAATGGTTGAAAAAAGGAACATGAGATTTGTGTTATTTCAAATTAGAGATCATATATTTTGTGGCAATTTTGTTAGAAAGATATATTTGAATAGAGATGGCTAGCTAGCTAGCAAACTGAATTTAATTTTCTTCAATTTAAAGAGTTTTTTGCAATGATTTGTTTAGTCAAGAAGCCAAATCACAACTGTCCATTTGCCGTACGGGAAAGAGAGAACTAGAGAAGAAAAAAAAACGAACATTTTTACGTCTTGGCATTAAGCTTCTTCCTTTGCATCTTTTCTGTGTGTGCGCTTTGAAATTTTACAACACTACATGAAATTTTATATCAAAATATATATATCGTTGCGAATATATTTTTTATTATCTGTAAGAGTAAATATTAGTACATTTTTTTATTAGTTTTATATGACCAGCTTTAAGCTTAAAGCTTATATACACGTCCGTATTCCATAAAGCATTATAGACATATTCACAAAAAATTGAGAATCGAAAGTGAAATATTGAAAGTAAAATTAATATCGTCTTATTTACTTATTGCGAAACACAGCAATTAAACCAAACATCGAAATATTATTACATTTTTTAAAGCGTTGTGTTCGAAAGCAATAACCAGTTTTTTTCAAAAATAATAACAAATGAGTTAACACAATATTTTTTATTTAAGACGCATGATTTTTTATTGATAGGAAATTAATTTTTCGTTTCATTTGTGGAGAAAAAACTCATGATTTTCAGATATGAAATGTGTCATTGCAAAAATCAACTAATCAACAGCGAGAAAATCAATACGCTTGATTCCAAAAATATTATACGTATATATAAGCCGCTAGAACCAAACATCAAAATGTATCGTAATGCAAGTGATATTTCACAATGACAGCTTGCATTTAGCACAAATAATTAGCAAAAATTTATATTTTATTAAATTTTTAAATTAGACATTGATTTTTGAGTCATTTTATGCATTTATATAAAGTTTGTAATATTGTCGAAAGTTGGATACGCGCTCAATTCTTCCATATGCTCGGACACTGCAACCTGATTACACTTTCAGTAATTGACCCAGCGATTATTTAATCAACTAATTACGATATTGGCTTATATCATTGTCAAGGTGATACTGGATTTATACAATGGTTGTTTATTAGCACTGATTTATAATTGATGATAATTATTGTGGGACAAATTGCCCAATAGACCTAATTGCTGTTCGTACTCTAATTAAAAATGTTCTCGCTAAAATATACTTTCTAACTTTACTCTTCAAAAATAAAATATTAATTGGCCAATTAAAAATTACCTTTTTTTTCGCTCGGGCATAATTCAATATGAAATTTTCTCTAACATTATTACGAATATTTTATTAGATTACTTAACCGCCGGATCGTTATCACTAGAAAACCTTATTGTTAAAAATAAAATTTTCTCTGAACACATCAACGCTATAAAATTCAATTTTCTTTAAAAGTGTTTTATTATTGTAATCAAGTTATCGTTATTTACTATTATACACTGTATAGATATATAATATCGTATAATATGGATACAATATATGCTCCGGAATCAAATAAACGTAAATGTAAAAAGAGCAGCTTAATTAAATGAAATTTTAGCAATGTTAATTAAGCATTAAATTTGTTTTTATTATTTTCTCCTTAGTTTATTGGATCTTAATAACGAATTACTCTTATTTCAGCAATTAATTTCTATCAGCTTCATTCATTTTATTGTCAATTAATTTTTTATTAATCTAAATAAAATCGTATAAATAGTAAAAATAAGCTTTTATATTGCTATTAGTTGCGAAGATGAGCGCTAATAAAAACGAATTTCTTGCTTAATTAAAATCGTGGAAAAGAAGAAGAAGCAGAAAAAGAAGCAGAAGCAGCAGCAACAGTAGCAGATATACCTCTCTTCTCGAACTGATGCCCTTTTCCTTCTTTTTTTGTGCAAATTTATTTAATGATAATATTTATTGTCCATTCCTTCATTTATTTAAAAACGAAAAGTTTCCAGCTAATTTTCCGCATGTTTAGCAGCGTTTGTTTTTCAGAGTGTTTTTCAAAGTGTTTTGAATTATTAAGTAAGCGCAGAAATTGGTAGAAACAAAACAAATTGGAATACATAAAAATATCGTTTTAAAATCAATAATATTAGAGATAATAATCATGAATGAAATATTGCGGTTTTAGTGAATTTATTGTTAAAGTTCAATCAATAAATTGAATTGTAGCAAATAAAAGATGTAGATGTCATATAAAAATAATAACTGTCTGAAAAGCGATTGAATTTTGCTAATATATCACAAAATGTAATTTTGATGATTTACCTTGTAAAGTATACGATCTAACATAGTATAGATATAAAATCGTGAAAAGTCAATGTTGTCTGGTTAATGTTCCACTCAGTATGTACATCATTGTTATGCAAAATTAGCAAACAATTAAAAGCAAAGATTAATTATAATGCATTGGAGGTAATTTGTAAGGCAATTAATTTAATATTAAATTGGAATTGAAAAACGTTTATAAGCAACTTACCTATACCTAAATTTTAAGCCCAAATAGATGTTCAACATACAACATCAGCAAGGGATTTTCCCATGTACTGTATATAATAAATAATGTAATTTATGGAAGATATTGGAAGTATTGTGGTAGATTCACTCTGACAAGTTTGCTAATCAAGAAAGTTTGCTTTTCATATATATATTTGACCCAAATTCACCACGCAGAGCTTCAACTGCTTTATGTTATTGCTACTAAACAATATTTTTCTGTGTTCATAGCAAATTTAAAAGATAAACGTGCGACATCATTCTTCTTGTTACATTCGATACCGGCTACAGGTTATTAAATAATATTGGGAAAATTAGCATAATATGTAATATGTAACTTGGTCGTCGTTATGCAAATACATTAAAAATTTTCTTTCAGGTATCGATGACACATCATATTTTATTTCATTATGTCGCTGCTAAAAACCATGCATGAATTATGGCGTAGTTTTTAGTTTTCTAGAATGTATGCGCATAATTTATAGAAGAAAAAAAATCTTCTTTTTTTTTGGGAGAGGTGTAGAGGGTTGCCGCTATTGATTTTCAGCATTCTATTGTTGTGTTTGTGAAATTTTGCATTTTAATTACACAATGAAAACTTTTCGTTGTCAATGATGAAAAATACATTGAATTAAAGTTTTCTCATAAGATAATGACTTAAAATTTCGCTTTTGTTTAGAAATTTTTTTCAACAAAATTGGAGATTCAAATAGCGTTATTGTTATTGGCTGAAAAATCGTGTTTCACGTTTCCCTTTTATGATATTATTAATATCATCTCATAAAACAAATTAATTAATGTAATAATATAATTAAGTTGGAAGTTTTCACTTTAATATTACAGAAAATTAATAATTTAACTAAACTTAGTGTTATTTATAGCTAAGAAACTATGTTGCAAAAAGTTTGACACAGTAAAGAGTTAGTTTTAGGTTCTTACCGGTTACGTAACATATCTTACGTACGGCGGAGTAGGCTTTTACCGAAACTATAATTTATTAAAAATGTATTAATTCTAAGTAAAGTGCTCTTCATTTTTGATATAATAATAAATTCGCTACTAGCAAAACTTTTTCTTATTGTTTTGATATTTCTAATCTAATAATAGAACAAATTGATATAATCAATAGGCGTTGTTATTAAAATTGAATTAAACAAAGTTGCACAAGATGGGAAAAACTCGTTATTGGCAAACATTATTTATTGTGGTGGTTGGTTGGAAAACATAATTTATAGATTTTATTAATGTTGCATATACAAATTTTACTTTGGCTTTTTCAAGTATTATCAACCGCTCCAGCTTTGCCCTTCTCGTATTGATTTATTCGAAAGACTAAAGGTATAGGTAGCTTTTTAACTGATAAAACTATACAAGTTTTATTTAAAACAATAATATAAATTAGTCGGGACGTATTTCTGTATTCCGTTTTCGGTATACGGTATATATTGGAAAACATTTTTATATTGTAATATAAAACTCGTAAAGTGATATAAATTTGTCATATTTGAAGTGTTTTTTTAATGTTTTATTCCAATAAATTTGAGCATTTTATAAATTGCGAATTTCATTCTTATTATATTTATATCTTTCAATATTGAATTGTTTTTGTACTAAAAAGAAATATAAAATATATATATAAATGATGTTGCATTTCAAAAACAATTGAATTTGAACAAAAATTTTTGCACATAATAAAATGTCAACTCGACAGCTTTCAACTATCTTCAAAAGTTTTTCCCTTTTTTATAGAGCAGAGATAAAAATATATTTATTATAAGCTTTAGCATTTCAATATTTTATCGCTTATCTGAATGCTTGAAACAAAATCTTATTAAATGACGTTTAACAATAAAATACAATTATTATTAAAACAACAAAATACTCATAAAATTTTATATGAAAATGACTTCCTCTGGCTATAAAATCCAATATATTTACACACGATGAACATTTCGATCCGATAGAAGTGTGCTGAAATCTTAATTTAAATCGAACGGATTTAGAAAATGATCCCTATATAAGCTTGTTTGGATACATCGAACTGATTAGATAATCAGACATTTCGATTACAGTCATTGTGTATGTTTTTTCATGTTGATTTTTTTGTACAGATCAAGTCATTGCTAGCTAATCTCCATACCAAACGATTAGCCAAAATTGGTTTAATTAAACTTGTACTCAAAAAATAAGCCGACAATTTGTTACATGCAACACAGACAAATATTTTTGAACAAAGCGAAGCACAAGCATTAATATTGGAATCGTGCAACTAACATACATTTTTTTGTTTCATGTACTCCTCTATGTTACGCTGTTACAACATAGTAATTGATTAAAGCATGTCCATTTTAAGTATTTGTAAATCAATTTAGTTAAATCTGATAAAAAATTATCAAATCGATACCACTTCTCTACCATTAAATACCATATATAAATTGTAAAGATGAAATTTAACACTAACAATTTGCCTATTATTTTTACTTTTTCTTAATTATTTTTAACTCAAAACCATATAAAATTGATTACCTTCATACTCCTATATGAAACAATGTGCTTTTTTCATAAATATTACGAATAGAGCAAAAAAACGATACAGTTGTTTGAAAAAAAATATTTAGATAATTGAAAAAATGGTTTACAACATAGTACAATAAGTGATTAAATCATGTCCATTTTAAGTATTTGTAAGTCAATTTAGTTAAATCTGATAAAAAATGATAAAATCGATACCACCTCTCTACCACCATTAAATTTCGATATACTTAAAAACAAATTAAGAAAATCTACGATAATATACGTATCATATACCATTGGTAATCGTATACGATCGTATTTGTAATATATAAATTGTAAAGATGAATTTTAACAGTAACAATTTACCTTTTATTTTTACTTTTTCTTAATTATTTTTAATTTAAAACCATGTAGAATTGATTACCTTCATAGTCCCATATGAAACAATGTGTTTTTTTTTCATAAAAATTACGAATAGAGCAAAAAAAGGATACAGTTGTTTGGAAAAAAATATTTAGATAATAGAAAAAATGGTTTACAACATAGTAATTGATTAAATCATGACCATTTTAAGTATTTGTAAATCAATTAAATTTCGATACACTTAAAAACAAATTAAGAAAATCTGCGATAATATACGTATCATATACCATTTGTAATCGTATACGTATACATTAATTATAATTTGAAACTGAAACTGAAATTGATTTTTTACAAGCGAAATTATATCAAATGCAATTCGATAAATAACATAACAATTGTTGTTGATATTCAAAGTCACAAATATAATGGTTAAAATAGAATTCATGTAAAACAATTGAATGAAAACATTTTATCAAAAAACCCATCATTAATACTGTGAAATATTTTATTTCACAGCTTTGTTCATCCGCACTAAAAAATAACTATCGTTATTTAATTTAAAATAAATGCTTTCAATCAGAACTTGATATTAATCATATTTCATTTTAACATAAATCATTAATAATATAATATAACATATATAAAAGATATTTTATTATTTATTTAGAAATTGATATGATGTGAATGTTCAACTATTTAATTCAAGCGTAAATCGTTTAAGTGTCACCACAAAATGTAATTAATTGATTGTTTTATTCAATATATAGGAATTTTGCATATTTGTACTATTTGTACAATAAATATCGTGTGATACTTTTTTTTTGCATTGTAATAATTTCAAATTGGGTGAGTCAATTAAAAGTGCTCTTTTTATCCAAGTTTATTGTACCAGAATGGCAAACGTTTTAATTAAAATCTTGAATTAATTATTGAATGTTGTATTCAAAATTGTGAAATGTGCTATGCGCATTTTCACATATGTATTGTGGAGTAGCTGAAATGAGTAATTGTTTTTTAACAATTATTTTGCAATAAAAAAGGGAAATTATGAAGAAAAGTGAAATATAATGTATTTGTAAGTAGTGGAGAACTGTAAAATGATGATTCTTTCACCTAAATTGACGGCAATAAAAATACAGCAGAATTATTTCGGTGGAGTCAGCATTTAGACATCGTGAAAAAGTCTAGTAAATCACCATTTTTTATACACGATTTTTTCCGGTTGTTATAAATACATGCTTGCATAGTTTTTTCATCTCGACGCTGCGTGGAGGCAGCGGCAAGGGTTTTTAAGGGTCTATTTAAATATAAATCAAATATAAATTTTTGGTAGGCCTCAAACCAGCCACAAAATTCAATTAATTCAAATAAACAAATCGATGTGATACGCCGCTTAAAGGTTTTCGTTTCGAAATTGTTGATTCGCTTTTCGAAAATTGTTGGCTGCTAACTAAATGAAGAAAAATAAACGATGAGGAATGTGTGTGTGTGGTGGTGGTGGTGGTGAATGTGCGTTAGTTATTCAGGGAATATCCACTTCCATTCAACTTGTTCGTATTACACCTGCAAATTATGGAACGACATGCAAGGCTGCTTTTACAATATTATTACGATAAGCATCAGAACATGTCCCGCATTAGTTTGATCGATTTCAATAATTTCCATATTTCTGTTTACATTAAATTTCAGTACCAATTAGGCATATGCATTTCCTTTCGAAAATTACCTTGAAATTTTTCTACCTAAACGTCGTTTAACATTCACTATTACATACTATGCAATATACGATATAATAGTTGTATACAACCGACCCGGTCATGGCTGAAATTCTCAATCAGTTATTTTACCGATTGCAAATGGATAAACTTGACTGATATGCAACATGTAACATGTAACATATACTATAACACATATGTAAAAATAACCAAATTACTCTTCAATTTATAACGTTTAAATAAATTTTTCATTTAGAAAATTTATAATTTAAAAAGGCAACAACATTTTATAAACGCTAATTTCTGATTCATACATATTTAATTACGTTCTTCGTTAGAAGCTTTTGTATATCAATTAATTTCCTTAAATTTATACTATAAATTATGCAATTTAAATAAACATTACATAATTATATCTATTTGGGCATTTAAATTTGTTAGGGTACTATTAAAACGGCAATTAAATTATAAAAGAATATTCTAGAGGTTAAATTGAATTCAAATTTCACTGAACGTAATTTGATTGATGCATCATTAAGATCTACTGATTTTAAAATCCATTCGATTTTCTTTCTCTATTTGTTAATATCTACGTTGAAAATATTAATATCTGTTTATAAATTATCGCAATGCTTTCACTAGAATGAAGTTCTATATATTGTGTAGTAAAAACTAAAGAAGATAAATGTGTCAATCTAGTGCACATCTGGAAGATTAATAAGAAAATCTCAACGAACGTATTTTTATTAATATCATAAAGAAAATAGCCATAATTTATAAAAGTTGTAACATTATACCCCGAGTTCTCAATGATTATAGAGCAATAGGTTTTGCAAGTTCTCCTATGAGTATTATTATGCGACAAATTTTATCGTAATTGACACATTAATTCCGAATTGCATTGATATAAATGTGCGATTTATAAGCATAGCAAAAATGTAGTTTAGCAAAACCTTCTCTGCTTTGTTTGAATTCTAATCAATCATAAATTTTTCAGATACATTTTAAATAAAAAATACAAAAAAAAACATTCTTTAATAGTAATAAAAAATAAATATTTGAAATCATTAGAAATTGATCCAATAAATGCTTTGCTTACATTGAAAACAACATAAAAATAATTTAAAATATTCAGTTCTTTATATGGTCGTAGTATAATATATTATATTTTTATTAAGACTTAAATATTTTTTTATTTAGACGTAATCTCGTAAAGCTAAGTTTAATGGAATTGAACGTAGTGTATTAAACAAATTAATTAGTTTAATAGTTAATTTTCTGTAGCTCTCTGATAGATTTTACTCGTAAAGCAAGAAAGTGTAATAATGTTTTATATCGCTATTTAGATAGTCAAAAGCAGATTTAATGTTCGGTTTATGACATTTTTTCTTATTATATATTTTTTTGTTTTACGTTTTTGATTACTATATTTTATTGTTTTTCTTTTATTTTCACTTTTATTTAACCTTAATATTTTTATTACATTTACATTTAGATGAAATGTATCATATAAAATTGCACGGTAATAAAACTTTTCTTTGTCATATTTATGTTTAATAAATTCACTATCTATTAATTCATTCATTTTTCTGCAGAGAAAAACCTCATTAATGTTATAAAATGTTAAATAAATATTATTTATAAATAATTATAAAAGCCAATGAATAGTTATTTATAATTACTATAAATTTGCAATGTAGGCATCAAATAAAATAAATAATAATTTAGTTGCAATGTAAATATATTATATAATGAATGTAAAGGTGAAATCCCAATAAAATTAAAATATCATCTAAATTTCTGAATAGGCCTCAAACAGTTTTATAAATAATTCTAATTAGAATTCAGTAATTCCTCATTTTATGACTAATAATTTCATAACTTCCCACAATTACGCCTACGCCTTCAATTCTTTATTATGGAGTTTATTAATAAATTAAAGTAGCGTGAAGCACTAGATAATATAACAATTATTCATCATAAATAAGGAAAAAAAATTAAATCTTTAAAAATTGAAACTTTCTAAGTAATGATTAGCTTTGCTCATATTCTACATTGCTAGCTTAACGTCGCTTCTTGTCTAAACAATATATGTAGTAAGAAAAAATGAACTAATAAAGTTGGCAAGATTATATAATTAGAGAAGCATTTAGACAAATTTTCTTTAAAATTATTTATGGAATCTAATCATGTACGTAATTTAATATTTAAAAAAAGCGCTACATTATCAATCGATAAAATAATTAATTAACAAAATTATTAATTATTCATATTTAATATAAAAATTATCAAATTACAAAACAAAATTTGAACAATGGTGAATTCCAATCAATCGTTAGTTAAAAATACACAAAGTTAATATAATAGAATCAATCAGTAGCATAAATTAATAATTTAAACAAGAGAACACAATGTATGCAGTTTTTAACAGTGTATATATTTATTTAACATATAACAAAAAAAAATAGCGACTAATTAAATAGCAATACCAGAAAATAACTGACACATGTAATTAATGAAACAATCAATTGCATCAATATTTAAAATAGAATAGAGAAAAAAGCAAATTGAAAACCGTTATGTGTTTGCAATAATTAATCAAGTGAAAAGTTAGTGTTGATTCAAAATGTGTTTTGTGTACATAATTTGCAGTATAATTCAAGTACTTTTATGTTGGCTGTATGCGTCAGTTGCTCACTTCGGCTATATTTCACCCACAATTATTAACTATTTATTAATTTAATTACCGCTATTACACGCGTGCAAATAATAATTAGTGTTACATAGCGTTACATCCACCCTCAGGTAAGAATTTATGTAAATTTATTACGTTATTAGACGGCTTAATAACTTCATGTATATCCTATCTTACTGATCCTTATGATATCCCAACCATAATATTTAATTATTTGATAAAATATTTATGAATGATTAATGTATTTTAAAATATAAATTACGCATTTTAATGATATTTTAATTAATTTTGGGTATGTGAATTATGATTACTGAAATGCTGCTATCTACAACTAAATTAATCATCATTTTTAACCAACTATAACTACTCATTTATTCATTATGTGTTTTAAGGAGGTGAGAATTAATAGCACTATACTAATAAATTAATATATAATTAGAATGTCCTTAAATAATATCTACACACTTTATGTATTGTATACCATACATATTCTATTGTATTAAGAATCTAAAACAATTATAAAATTGATGAAACATTTGCACATCATTACAGTATGTGAAAATATAAATTGTACATGTTAATGGCATTTTAATTAATTTGGAACATTTGAATTATTGTAACTGAAATGTTACTATTTGCAATTTAATTTTATTATTTTATTATGAAATTATTACCAATTTTGTGAAAAAGCATAACTAGATTCATGCTAAATATATTTATACAAAAAGTTTGTTGTTTTATGCAAAAGTTTTTATTAATGAAATCTTAACATTATTTCCTTCGAAATCATTCTGCAACGAAAAAAGCTTATTGGGATTTTAAAGGCGTATGTGAAAGAAAAAGAACTTTAGTATGGTTTTGTGTTTTTCTCCTAAGGACAAATAAAGCTTTCATCAATGCTTTTTAGATATTAATTGGACTTGTCATTTTGTATTTTTGTTCCATTTAACTGATTCTTATCCAATGTTGCAAACTTTTCATTTTAATCATCCTTTTACTACAATACATATTTTTCTCAATAACTCCAACATATATATATTGTTCGAGAAAATATAAATACATACATACATCTATACTATAATATGTTACTTAGATATTTGAAATTTCAAGGAAAATGTAAAATATTATTATAATGCTTTATTACATATATTTTAATTTAGTCTTTGTAAAAGGATGTCTCCGTCAAATCGATAGTCGTACACATCAAAGACATGCTAAATTTTCTATTCGCTGCCAATTAATTTTGTTTAATTGTGCAGTATTTGAAAACACCTTCCATTTTACATAATTTATTTGTCGTACGAGGACATAAAGTATAAAGTAATAGAAGCACCTAATTAGGAAATAAATTATTACTAGTAGTAGTATTTTAGTGCATTCGTAATGGCGAAAAGATGGCCAAACTACAGGTAAAGATTTCTCATTAAAATAATTATTAATTTACGTGCAGTATTAAATTTCAATTTACAGCTCAATAAATTTATGCCTCGAATTAGTATTACAACAAGTAAAGTTTAAGATACATGAAACTTCAACTTTGATTGTTAATTGCTCATATAAAATTTAATATTTCAAAAACAATTAGACACAAGACAATGCAACGATTTCATATTCAATTGTTAGTACTCGTATTAGTATTAGTATTAGTATTAGTATTATATTTTTATTTTTCTTTCTTGTAATACAAGTTGAAATTATAATAAATTCAGCAAGTAACAATTGATCGGAATGTAATATATCTCAATTTGATCTTACGATTGTTATTTAATTAATTATATTTCGGAAATATTTTGTTTGAAAATAAAGTGTATTGTATTGAGATAAAACGTATTGAGAAAGTAATATCAATGAAACATTGTAAAATATATTTGAAATGACAAATATATGAGTACAATAAACAAAAATAAATTTTGTTACTGTCACTAGGAAATGTTCAATTTCGGTTCAAACAAAGGTGGTAATAGTAAAAGCTTTTTATTGCATTAAATGCATTCAATTTAATCTTGTATAATAACCAGTAAATGTAATACATTTCACTTAGAATTATTATATATTTTCATTCTTCTACAATCTACATATTTACGTACCATATATAGTACATAGTATCTTTCCAAAGATAAACATGCAATGTATTGTATTATATAATATGTAGCAAATAGAACTGATCAATGAATTGAATAAACAATTGTTTATTAAATTATTGTATAATATAGGTATATGACATTTCAATCATTTTATTATGTAATTGTTGTAAATTAATCAAATTGTGTTTGCAAATGTTACTAAAATCAATATTAATTATTTATTGAAATGTCATTTCGTACGTTCAATAAATTAATATAATATCATCGAAGATTTATAAATTGTCTTTATGATTATTTGCACACAAACAAAATTTCAATGTAATCTGTAATTATCCCAAACGACAATACATAGACAAATTATTGTTCAATAATTGACTTTCACTTTATGTATACCTACAAGTGCATAACATGTAATATAATTTAACGCATGCACAAATTTACACAAATATTAATACGTTTTATCAAGATTGTAAATTTACAAATATAAATATTGTATTGTACTTATATATAATGTAATTTTATTTATTGTATTTATTGTTAAGTAAAGTTTATTTATTGATTTAAATATTGGTGAGGAGAAAATGATTGTGTGGAAAATGACAATATTTGTATTTAATTTATTAGCGATGCACCGATAACAAGACAATACTGGATGTCACAACACATCACTTACTTTACATTTCTATTTAACTGAATGCAAAATCAATTTTATAAATAATTGAAGCTCCTGTTAGTTGACTTGTTAGTTTTGCTATTTCATGGAAATCAATTCTGATTCGTTTTGACACTTGTCTAAATTATTTTTCACTAAAAGCAAGAACGCTAAATTGTTTTATAACACTCAATAATTTAATTTCTCAAGAGCCATTAAAAATGTTTTTAAATCATTTTTATGTTGCAACAACGTTCTTACTATAATTTGTCACTTAATTAAAGTAAAACTTTATATTGTGTGCAATAATTAGCCACAACCACGTTAAATTATAAATTAGCTAATGTACACTTCTCATGTTTATTATGCTGAATTAACTAATTAAGACAACTTGAACATATATTATATTAATCAAAATATAATTACGCCTTTTACTAAAAAAATTATAAATAATAAATGGGAGCTATTAACCTATGCTACAAGCTAATGAAACCTAAATGTAGAATGCTTGCTGTATTTATTATTCATGATATTTATTTAAAAAAAGACGTATGTTTTATTGTGGTGGCTGGCTTGTTTATCAATTATTATGATTGTACACACATAATATTGTATAATACAATACATATAGATACAAGTGTAAGGTAGTGTGTTGTGTAGAAAATCGGCAGTGAGCGTGAGTGGTGAACATTAATGATATTAATTATTGTTTTATATACGCCATTGCAAACAAAAAAAAAAATGATAGTTAAGATATTGAAACCTAATGCCCAAAGGAATAAAAAGAACATGTTTATGATTTTAAGAAAGATATTGACTGCAATTTTCACGATAACAATATACTCTTTCCTATCCTGCCATTAGTTCACATCATCATCCCTCATCTTTTCAAACAACTGTCATTTTTCATAAAAACAGACGAGAGAAATGAAAATAACCCAAAAAGGACAATCTTTATATACGTGCAATATGTAAGAAATATTATAAACATATTTTAAAAGGAAAGCATAAACTATGCAAACAAAAATGGTGTTTTATATTATATATCACATACGTGAAGCTATTTTCTAATTATTCTTACCCCATACAGCATAAAGCATACAGCATACAGCATACAACATGCAGCACACCAAAGATGTTGCACGTAACTGCAGACACAACATATACAATAATAAATAATTCAATTAAATTTATAACACGTGAAGATGTTTAAAAGCTAAGTAACTGAAATAAGTTCCAGTTAAGAACGTATGACTATGACTATTGCAGCAAGTGGAAGCAATTTCTGAAATTCAAACTTTTGCTTGTGCTTCAATTGTTATTGCTAAAAAGTTTCAACAACACGTCGGAGAAAAACTCAAAAATGAAAATTCTTTCATACCGTTATTATTAAATTTAATTAAATCTAATAAAATATTTTGTTTGCCATCACTTGGTGAGCCATTTTGACATTCCTGATGATGACTATTTAGTCGAAACGCGTCGATAATTTTATAATAAATAATAATATTGTGAGACCTACCAAGTGTTTTTATTAAAATTTTCATATTAATTAAATCTATTTTATTGTGAATTAATAAGATATGATTAGCAACGTGGAAATGTTATCGCAACAACGTAACAATGTATTTTTTCGGTTAATTAAAATTTATACAAATAATTAAAAACACAGAAAATTGTTAATTCAAGTTTTACGTTTTACGTTTTTTGTCATTTTTTCTAATTATATAAATAAAGGTTAATTTCACGTGTTTTCACAAGTAATTTCGTACAAAATTAGTCTGGATAATAAAACATAAGCGAATATATTTTCGTCGAAAACTAATGTAAAAGTGAGCATAACTTTCTTTATTAAAAATAACGTAGCACACATTGATGCTCATATTCATCGCAAACGATGTATGTGCGCAATCATTAAATCCAACTGTCGATTCATGAAAAAATTCAGATATGCACATCTTCACACCCACAAGAATGGGAATGAAATGTGAGTGTATTTTTATGACTATCGTAGGAAAAATTATTGAATGATTCGCCAACTTCTCTGAATCAGCACAAAAAAACAATTACATTTAACTTCTAGATTCTAGAGATCGAAATTCTAATTATGCTTTCATTCATTCATAATCCCAATGATTAATTTCTCAAAAGAATCGAAATTAAAACTTTCGAAACAGTTTAATGAAAAACAATTATATTAATATAAATCTACTAATTAATCATTATTCAATTGGATGTAAACTATTTCAACATTTGGTATTACAATAAACCACCATGTAATTGATAATTACTTCAAAGATAAACCTATTAATTATTAATTAATTTGATTATATATTATGTATTGAATATTAATGATTTTTTTATCAAGTCAAGATAATAAAGGTTTATTTTATGTTATATTAAGTACTCGCATACTACTAATATATATCGAGAAATGCAATTTGTAGAACTACTTGAAAATTAAACTCAATTATGCTTCAATTGTCGCAAAAATCTACAAAGCGGTATAGTTATATATAGTACATATAGTATTATATATGTCTTTAAATTATTAATATCAATATATGTAATATACATAAGCACATCAAAGTGAAATAATTAATATTTAAATGCTAGATATCAATCTAGTTTTCATGGGTGGCTTATCATTAATCAGCTTAATTAACTAAAATAAACTATTCCGATTTTCATTACAGAGGAGAAAAAAGGAGAAATTTAAAATTTGTTTGTTGCAACAAGAATTATTAGCATTACTTAACATAAATCAGTCGGAATTTGTGCACCGTCCCATTTCCAACCACATCATCTGTAAAAACTGTTTTAATTAATTACTGATTATCTAAGAATGAAAAATAGCAGCAAGTGGAAAAAGTCGCTGATAAATTATACAATGCAAACATTGTTTTAAACCCTGAACGAAAATTAATTATAATATTTATTGATTGTCTCTTTCCTGGAAAAAAGCACAATGAGAAATAAATGCTAAAAGGAAATGTCTACAAGGAATATATCAACAAAGGTAATAATGACTTTCCCTGTGTTTTTTTCTCACAACACAAGGAAATGCGGAAAATAGTGCTCTTGCTATTAATGAAACAAAAATGACTCTTAAATAAAAGACACTTTCCACACAGCTTTTAATTTAGCCTTCACAGTTCACATTATCATTATGACTATATAGATATTGTAAAGAAAGCAACATATATGTAATTCATGATTTCAAATATAAATACCAGTCGTATTATAATGCAGACTACATTACAAAGTAAAGTTCTATTGCGAAAACAAAGTGCACATAAACATTATAGACTGACACAGTAAAGCTTAAAGGATCATATTTATCTTTTGTTTTATTGTTTATTGTTCTCTCTGTGTGCAATTTTAAATAAACAGTGTAATATTCCTGTTGTTAACCAAAAACTCCCAACTTCTGATATAATTATTAAGCTGCACGTTAAGATTTTAATAATTACGTTCGAGGTTACAATTAAACTTATCCACGTTTTATTCAACCGCAATACTTAATTTTTATCCTTAATGCTTCTTGTTGTATACACACTACTAATTATAATGTTGATTTGAAAGCGTAATTTTGTTATAAATATTACTTTTTGCCTGAAATTATAATATTATACTCTACAATCTCGAAAAATGATGAAAAGAAATATTAAAACAAAAATAGAACAAGATAATGGTACCTATTCAGGTGACAGAAATCGGGAAGATAAAATAGGAATATATCAAAAAGTACTACATTATAATAAAGAGAAGGATTAGGAAATATTTTAACTCATTAAGGACTGTATTTTTTATATAAACAAAATCATAAACTCCTAATAAGCATCAGCAATCTACCCAAACTGAAAAACAATAAGATATTCAGCAGTTTCAGATAAAAATATAACTTTATACCGAATATTTGAAGGTAGAAATTACATTACTATTCTCTATTCAATATTTCTTTAACAAAACATTACTCTAATGGAACAAATTTACTGAGACTCTTCTAAATTTCAATATAGATGTATTTACAGTGAAGCCTTGATTATACGCCATTCCTTGGATAGAAACCTGGCGGTTGATAGATAGGTGCCAGTTGATTGAGAAAAGAAACTTGATAATAAGTGGAAAAGAATAAGCAGCAAATTATGAAAGTAAAATGCAAGTCTTGATGATTCGGATAGACTTCAATGTGATCCGGATATTAAGAGAGACGTTTCAGAAAGATCCGGTTAATCGAGTTTCTACTGCACTCTAAAAAGCCATAAATAATTATATAGATCAATCTATTATAATACAACACTATTAGAGATGTTACTTTAAAACGAAGTAAAATTGATATAAAATAGTTATTGTTGAATAAACTTCCACATATCTTTTGAAACCATTATCGTTAGTGTAAATACTGCATAATGTTGCAACTGTAAAAAAGCGCAAACAAATCTCCAATTAATTTAAATAATTTAAACGCTTTTTTCTAAAATGCAAAACCGTTAGTTAAAATGGTTGACATTTTGTTTATGGTTGTTATTAAACCAACAGAAAATTATACACATTGTAAACTTAATTTAGTCACATTGTGAAATATTTAGGCATTGCGCTAAATGTAAACTATGCGTAGTAAATCTAAATAATTGCTGTATTAGCTTAAAGTTCCACAACGTTTGTTGATATATTTTTGATAATAATTTACGCTCAAAGATTGTGGTGCAAGCGATAAATTTGATTTTGATTTTAAAGTGAAATTAAACAACCAAACGAAAAAAGAACACAACACTAGCAAGATGAAATGTTTGCGCAGTCAACAATAGTAATTTGTTAACATGGTTAATGCAACAATATTCATTTTCTGACATAAATTTCGCCACGAAAATATTACGTGTATTTTTCGAGTATATATGCAAAAAATTAAAACAATTTCCATGTAAATGCAGGCGTTTTTCCTAGTTCCAACGGAAAAGTACATTTTATTTGAGCCATATTTCAATTTTCTGTATTGTTCTAAGATTTACAGAAAATGTTTTCGCTTCATATTTGAACAAAATTTTCCACTTTTAATTAATTTATGAAATTTATGCTAACAATCTATAAATTGTTCGTAAATTTAAATTGTATTTTAAACTAACTTGAAACTTCAATAGCTCTTAATAGTTAATTAACAAGTTTTAAAAGTCGGCTGCATGAAAAGAAATTTATCAAATATTAAATATATGGCAATAATTTATTTTTACTGCCACTGCACACTTTGATTTGCACATTTTAATGACGGAAATATTAAATTAAATTCAAGGTTTTTATTTAATGAAAATATGCTAGAATAATTTGCATCTCAGTGCGGAAAGTTACGCAACAAATATTATCTAGGGAAAAATTATGAAAGTTCATTTATGTTCAATCAATTTTCCCTTTATCCTTTAAATTGAAATTTTATAACGTAAGTGAATTATTTTCGAAAAAATTCAATCAAATCTAATTAAATTAGAAAAAGAAATGAGGGAGGAGGGGGGAGGGGTTTGGGTGAATGCCAAAAAATATGTATTTTATGAATATCATAGGAGAGGGAATTTTGTTTTCGCAATTCGAACTTTTTTAAGTCATTTTGGATGTTGACGAAAGACGCTTAAAATAACACAATCTGCTTCTTAAATATTGAATTATTTTATTTAGAAGCAGAGGAATCATATTTATGCGAAAAACTTTTTTAATTTCCTCACATATTTTAGCAAGGTTCCACAAGTTGGCTAATTTTTTTTTCTAAATAAAAAAGTACATTCAAATTATGCCGTTGTGTATGTACAGAAAAAAAGTTTCAAAATTGTTAATGTGAATCTACATCGTTAATGTTATTTTTATTAAATTTGTTTTTTGTTGTTTGCTGGAACTTGAAACACGTATTATATTGCAATATGTGTAATAAAGTGACACTTAATCACGAAACTTAAATTAAAATATTGTGTTACAAAAGTCGTTTGTGTTCAAGCAAATATTTTTATTCGCTGCATTTTCAACGTGCCATTGGCAAATAGATAGACATGTAAATAAAAAAAGCGGATTGATTGAAAAACTTTCGAATTAAAATTGCCTGCTTTTCTAATTATTCAATAATTCATAATGAATGAGTAGATGGGTTTTAATTAAAAATGCGCTGTTGGGGTAATAAACCGTTTAAACAGTTGATCATTACTATAAAATCGGTAAATGTAGATTTAATATTTGATGATTATTACCACACAAATTTAATCCCATAAAGGTAATTTAAGAAAACTCAATATTGGTTTTAGTGCTTACATGCATGCTTTAAAATGACTGAGTTTGGTTGCTTTGCTCTCGGTGTGAGACTTTAGTGTTATATGTTTGTGTTGTCAAAAGAGATAATAAACCAAATTAATGTAGCAAAGTACCTGTATAAAAGAGTTTTAACTTAATTAAAAACAATTTTTGCTATTAATTATTCCGTAAAATGCACAAAGCGAAATCGCTGATCTATAATAATTTAATGTATTTAATGTATGTACAATTTATACATTTTTTTTATCAAATTGAATGTTTGATTTGATTCATTTTTAACTGAAATTTATTATAGCATATATAAAGATTAGAAAACAAATGACTTTTTATAAACGGCACTTTTTTACTAAATTACATTTACACATTTTAGGAAAATTATAGATAAGAAGAATCATGTAATCTTAATTCAGCACATTAAAGTCCCAGAGCAATTTCACAAAATTTATAACACCTTGATAATTTTTTGTATATATTAAATATAATATACATGGAAGAAAATCAAATATTTTACGCATAAAAATATGCAAACGGTGATAAACAAAAATTACGAGAGGAGAGGAAGAGCACCAGTAGCAAGCAAGCAGCATTGATTATTCCTCACAATCGAGGTTAAAGGACAGACAAGACTATACGCTATACGCTCTGGTGATGTCTTCAAAACCCTGATAAAGATTATTGCAATCATGTTTAGAATACTGCTTACAACGCTATAAGTTTTAATTCTTGCGAGACAAACTAGAATATTCGAATGTGTTAAAACTTTATCATTTGACTAGTGCTAAACTTAATGAACACGCTGCACAGAAGCATAGTTTAGTTAATATAGGTCGTAATATGTTTCTCATTCAAATGATCTAATAATGCAAATAAGTCATATGTGTATCGCATTATAGGAGCTTTGAAAAACTCACTGTGTTTGGTTGATATTTTATGCATTTATATTTGTATTATAATAAAATATTTTTGGATACACAAAAAACGTTATAATGTATAACAAATGACAAAAATAAATGGCATTTTATATATTTTTCTGTGATATGTGAATATTTCATCAATATTCATTTTCTACATCATTTTAGTTTAGAATCATTATATCAATTTTTACAAATTATCTACAAATTTATCATTTATCAAATAATAATGTTTATTGCAGGTAAATTACATTTATTTAAATCCATATCTTTGTTCTATATTTAAACTCTGTAAGACGCGGTTTATTCGAGACAAAAACATTTTTTTGTTATAATTTGTTCTATTCTGAAACATTATTTAAACAATTACTGAATCCTGCCCTTTTTTTTTCTTGCAAAAATAATAATTTAGATGCATATTGAACTGCTAAAAACCAAGTCGCGCATGCGTACGTACACAAAATCCAATTCATCCGCGCTTCCAGCAATTTTTGATTATATTTCGAAATATGTTATCATTGTCTACCACTCTATCACATTGAAACCAACTGCTTCTATACGCATGGGCTTCAATTTGCTGCAAGCATGCATTCAACATGCATCTAAATCTAATATACATACACTTTGATAACGATTAACCGTATAAAAGTGAAAAACGTTGAGTAGTGAGTATATTAGATGAAAAGTCATATGATGTTCACCTAGAACAAATCATCGACAAATAACTTGTTTTACATCTTCTTTGTCTTAAGACAGTGGTTTCCAAGGAATAGGGTATGTTCTTTTAGAGGTGCAAAAGTGACAAAACGCGAATTGAGTAGAAAACCTTTATAGATAGACAATGATTGTAAATATTTGTATCCAATTGCAAAGATTTTTTTAACTAAAGGCTAAATGCATGATGTACAGTAAAAATCTACGCAATTCGACCATCCCAACGCGTCTACCCGGAATGTCTATTGCAAGATGGTTCAAAACTGAAAGTAAATGATCAAAGTATTGTACGTAATTTATAAAATGATCAACGAAAATTAAAGCAAGAATTCAAAACGTTGTTTTTTAATACTATCCGAATTTTTGCTGATTTCTAGAATTCCTAAAAACTGCTTACTTTATCAAACTTCTTGTATTTATAACATTAAACCGTTACGGAAATTGCGGCGAGGAGCGGTTTGAACAACTATTTTATAGAAAGGAAGTGCGAAAAAGCAAAAACGTTGCAAACCACTGTCATTCCAAAAGAATAAAAACATATCCGTTACAGAACACTTAGAAATCATTTCATGTTTATTTATAAAAAAAAAATGATATGAAATTTCTTCATTTAATCATCTTTATATATATATATATATATATACTCGAAGAAATAAAATTTATGTGCTGCGAATACACTTAGTACATTTAATTATAAAATATCAAATTGCAACAAAAGTAGTCATAAGAATTCATAAACATAGTTTAAGCATAATGGTTTTGTTTCTGTGAATATAATTTACATTAGTAACAGTTTTTAAACTTATTGCAAAGTTTTTGTTTAACATGAAACCTATTGTTTCATTGAAGAATGCTTTAATTAACTTTTATAAATGTTATTCAACAATTTCATTCATTAAGTACCGTTTATTCAATAAATAGAAATAGTTTAACAATTGTTTAGATTCAACACACATGTATAAAATAATGCGTAAAATACGTAAACGTTATTATACATATATGAATAAAACGCGCTATCAGAAAAATTGTGTCGTGTAAACGGGAAAATGTTAATTGAATTAAATTTGCTGGTAGTGAATATATTTTTTTGCTAAAATATTTTATTACATCTTGTCTAATAACATTCTATTTAAAGTCAATTTTGGAACGCACATGTACAATATTTTCACCCTACATGTATCATGTGATAGCGGCAGCTTCTTTCACACTTACGCGTGTAATATTCGTGCGGCCTCCCCAAAATCATTAATATTTAATATTGTTATGTTTATATATTATAAATATCAACAAGAAATATATCATCTTTTCAACAAATTGTCACCTATGATATATATTTATATACAATAGATAGCGTTTATGTGGCACTAATATAGATGTATCTATGATGTTTTAAATAATTTATGTTATTATTTCAGTTTCGCGCTCCACGTCCAAATTTAAAATGTTTTTTGAAAGTTTATGTGTTTGCGGGCTAGAAATAAATGCCATGAAATATAAATTTTAAAAAGGTGTTATTTGCTGTCAAATAGAGTAATAAAAGTATTCCATAATTTATATATCATCGAAATGCACAATGTTAAAGAGAAACTTAAGAATTTATCATTATAAATAAAACAAGCTAGCTGGCATTATCTAAAGAATGGTTTTTGCGCCATTAGCCAAACCAACATATCATCCAATCAATTTTTTAAATCAAAAATTTGTAATTTAAATTCTCGCTGGAATTTTTCTAACTTTGTATTTTGCATATTGCAAATTTTTAATCAAACAAAAAGTGTAAAGCACCAGTTTTAATATTGTTGAATAATCAAAAATAGAATCGACGGTAATCTTTATTACAACATAAAGTAATTAATTATTTTCATGTTTCATATAATTTATGACGTTTGGAAAAAAGCATAACATTATATACGAATGGAAATAAATGTAATGCGATAAATATTAGTATTGTTTAAACGTTATGTTTATGCGGCGATCATAATTATTTTAATATTTAAGTAATTTTTCATACGCTTAAAAGGCGGAATATCATGGTGATAACATTATAAAGTAACTATACGAGATCTGTTGTATTACTATGCATATACGCTGAAAGAATTGCTGACTTATTCAAATATATTTGATAAAACATGATTTATCACTATAATTCGCAACGAGACATGCGTGTATAAAGCTAAACTTATTATTTACACCTTTATTGTTGCGCTAAATAAAAATGCATTGTATGAGGGTGAATCAAATATAAAATGGATTTTTTTTTTCGAATAAAAATATTAATGCGTAAGATTATTTTTCGCTATACAGTCTGGCTGGCATTTGTAACAATTTTTCCAAATGTTCAGTTAGTTTTTTTTTGTTTCGTTATTGTGTAAAATAAATGTGGTTGCTGCATGAGCCACTTGCACACGAATGCTGCCATCGGAGTTTTCAACATCGGCCCGGCCCGTTCAGTAATCGCATATAGGGAGAATGTTGCACTCTCATCCAAGACAATTTTTTAAATTTGGGACAGTTGCGTAGAATTTTACAAAGTAAAATTATGGCATTTATGGCAATATGCGTTTAACAGTAGTAAGCGACATTTACAATTCGATATTCGTGAAATGTATACATATAAAACATTTATAATTTAACCACTTTCATTTCCCACTAAAAATTACAATAATTCTCCAAATGACGGAAGATATGCGTTTAACAGTAGTACACGATATAAACAATTCGATATTCGTGTGAAAAATATAGAAAAACATTCATTGAATTGCCTTCATTATTTCACACCAAAAAATTGCAAATATTTTGCTAACGTTGAAACAAATCCCACACATATAGAAGCCTAAGTGTTTTTCTATTTTGATACTTCTTCATATATTTTACAGTATAGTAAATGCAGAATTTTATTCAATTAATCAAATAATACCAACTAGAAGTAAGTCCATATAGGTCATATACGATAGTATAGAGAAAGAAGAAAATTTGGAGTAATGAATGTTGCAGTGCAATCCAAGACAATTTTTTAAATTTAGGACAGTTGCGTAAAGTTTTACAAGGTAAAACTACGCCTCTTATGACAATATACGTTTTAAAATAATATACAACATTTACAATTCGACATTTGTTTGAAAAATCACTTCCATTACACACTAAAAATTGCCAAAATTCTCCAAACGTTGGAATAAATGTAGGATTAGAAATATCAAGATAGCTGATTAAGTAAGACAATCAAGTGAGCTGTGGTCCGGATGTGATGGGAACAAAACAAACAGAGAGTATCGGCATAATTGATATAATATTAATAAATTGTGCTGTAAATCTTCAATTTACGATAAAAATAAAACGATCTCGATTATTTGAAATTATTTTTTCCTACATAAATGCCACACATATTGGTGTTTTTCTATTTTAATACTCCCTCGTATATTTTACAAACAAAATTAAAACAAAATTTTATTGAATTAATATAAAAAATACCAAGTGGAAGTAAATACATATACTTCACATACGATAGTATAGAGTAGGAAGAAAATTAGAATTATGCATGTTTCATTCGGTAATTAAAAAATCAATAAAGAATGGCTGTGTAAATGTGCCAAAGTTTTAATTTGAGTGTTATTAGGTAGAATAATGTATTTTTGGCGGGTTGGAGTGTTGTTGTTATTTGTTTGGCAATTTATCAATTTACTATTTTTATAGAAGAATAACGTTATACTTCTCTCCTATATTTTTTACTGCACAGTTATTTACTGTGTTTTTTAATCTACCCTTAATAGCCATTTCCTTATTCATAGGATTTAGTGATATTTATGTGCTTTCCATCCTTAAACTTTTTGCCACCGCATGGGGTAATGTTAAATTAACATAGCTTAAAAAATTTACAATCAAACCGAAGGCGAACTTAATGAAAATTGTTTTTATTTGCTACTCGAATTATTAGTTTTTACGCTTGAACGGGATAAAATGTTGGGGTAATAATCTGATAGTATTATACTATCTAGGAAGCTTATAAAAAATCAATATCGGGGTAGAGAAACAGGTCCCATGGATATGGTTTATTTGATAGAACAGCTTCTATAGTCCTTAAAATACGTCTTTTTTATGTATGTTTACATAATATTATATTTTGCAATACTGCAATTTTCAATATATCTACATAAAATTCAAGCCCCGACATACAAGAATTTAATTTAAAAAGCAAATTGCTATTTATGTTTTATAGTATAAATAACTTGAATGGAACGATTAAGAAATGTCTGTTGCAACACAACTTGCCAAAATTTTAACAATCTCATAATTTATAGCGCTTACTTCTACTATATTTAATTAAATTTCTTTCAGCATCATTTTGAAAAAACCAACAGAACAAAAACAATTTTTGTATTTATTTCAATTTTATTAAACTTAACTCGCTATATATTTTATCTTGCGCCACTTTTTAATTAAATTATATATTAGATAAAAGTAATAATAATCTAAAGAACAACAATATTGACTTACTTTACTCTAAATATTCTTTAAAGTTTCATCAAATACCAACGCTATTTTTAATATTAAGCTAATTAAAACATAATGGATTTAATAATTAATATCGAAATACACGTAAAACTTGGCGCCAAACCTAATCGGATCAAGTATAAATTCATTCAAATGGATTAAAATTGTGATTCAAAACATCAAAATTTTATAGTGAAGCAAGAGCGCTCGGCGCCTTCACCGTTTCCAACGATATTGCGCAGTGTATGCAGAAAAAAAGGTTATATTACGCGGTGTGCATGTGTGTTAGTGTGTGGGGCTGTCTGAGTGTGCCTGTGTGTGTGTGTGTGTGGAAGAGTGAATATAATATAATACCAAAAATACATGAAATATTAATATCTATCATAAATGGAGCCAAGAGACACATAACTTTTGCACGTCCATTATAGCATTTCCGCTTAAACCAGAAATGCTTGCAACTTTTGTTTCTCGCAAAATAGAACAAATAAACCGAATATATTTGCAACATAGCTTTTGTAAATAACATCTATACCTTTTTATTTCATTTTATTCGACTATCACTAATATATTTTTCTGTTATTTATTTTGCTATAATAAAAATAATACATTTTGTCCAGTTTATAAATTTTTAAAATTTCATACACGTGTATAACATAAATATTTCAAAACATCATTTTGATGTTTACTATACTATACAATTATATCTATAAAAAATATTATATGATATTGCCACGTAAATTAAAAAAACACCCTCAAAATATGGTACGCTCCGTAATTACTTTCATCCTCTTTTGTTTAGCTTCAATATTTTTGAAAATTTGATTATAATTTTTTGTAATCTAAATTATTAACTTGATTTTATGCTTGAATACTTTTTGAGCGCTTTTTTGTTTCTTACTTTTATGAGAACATAACTTTGTCTTAATGGTCTGCAATACTGAGTTTATCAGTGTATATTTTTTCCTCTGTTATAGTAACGTTTTTTTTAGTTTAGTTTTTTGATGGAACCACTTTTCTTTTATTCCCGTTTGTTGTTACCGCAACATTTTTTCTTCCTATGTAGTGTATATTAAGGTCGAAACTTTTCATCCATTTTTCCTATTATGCATCGAGGTCATATCTCTAAAACTTGCACGTATTTTGATTAGATTTTTGCATAAAAAACTTTTTAATACGCTGTTGGAAATATGATGTACATTATTCATTTTTTTTTCTCTTGATGCATTATATTATTATTTAAAAATGTTGATGACTAATGTGCTTTATTATAATTAGCGTTGCTTTTTACACAGAAACATATCTTTAGGGAAACACATTCAACATAAAATGTTAAAACATTAGATGGGAATGAGAATGAGAATGAGATCGTGTAACGAATAACATTGCGAAACATACGACAAAAATAGTTTTTATCTTAGAAGATAATCAAAAATAACAAATTAAAGATCTCTTATTAGTAATTTTTATAACTTGTTTAGTATGCTTTGCTTGTCTTGTGCACGTTAAAAAATGTTTATTTATAGAAAGTTTTAAAATTTTATTTTTTGTTAATGTACACGAGTAAAAGTTTGAATTAGTAAATAAAAAAGCGATGTTTTATTATACAAGCATTTTAATTTAAATTAAATTCTTTGACTAATATGAACAAGTTTTACGTTTTAATCTAGAAGTGAATAAATATTTTTTATTAATTAAAATAGCGTTTTAAAAATGCATAAATTTTCTGGTAAACGTGTTTGTTTTAGAAATATAATTGTTGTATTAAAAGTTACATAACGCTTACAAATATTTATGTTTCTTATTGTGTAAAGCTAGAAAATAAATATTCTTTAAACATGTAACCTAATTTATTAATCTTATAAATTTAAAGCTTGTAGCTTAAAGTTGGAAACTAAGATTCATTAAAACTGCTTGCAAACGTTTAAACAAAAATTTGCTCAACTATTTTCTAGAGCGCAATGTAAGTTTATTTAAAATACGCATAAAACAGTGTTCTAGTAAATTAGGAATGTTTTATTACGTAATATAATATACGTATATAATACGAAGCGAGGACGATTTTTTTCTATTATTTTTCTATTACACTGAAATTGGCTGATTTTATTTTATTACTTTTATTGCTCTTCTATTGTTAATATCGATTGTAGTTTATTTTGCGTTAAAATTTATGAACGTTGTTATTTGACTTTTAGGTCAAATTGCTTGAATAAATATTGATTTCATAATGATTATATGCGCGAGAGTTTATAACGATAAGTTTTAAAGATGATTAAATAGCTGACATGGATTTCAATATAATTTTTCTGATTGAATATTGATTATTGTTGTAAAAGTTGAAACGACCGACACTTGAACAGAATGAAAACTGAAAACTGAAAACCGCTGGTTCGTTTTTTGACAAAACGATAGGAAAATTGGCTGCCGATATCAGATCAGCTAACTGAATTAGAAGTAATAAATTTATTTGAGTATGTTACGTTTTCAAACAAAGAACATTTATCCTTAAAAAGTTATTTTAACTTATGTTTGACAAGTGTAATCTGATGAGATCTGGAAGAATTCCATTCCGCTTAGCTTAAGCGTTATCTAAGATAAGTTCCGACCGGAGTTTCTAGCTTTTGTATGATAACGACACGAAGAACGTTGAGCTTTAAAGTCCGGACTGTCCACTGCAGCAAAGCCGACCGCTTTTAATAAACTCACAAATCAGAGAATATCTCGCCGCATCAAAACAAACAACACATACATGCACATACACAGATAGGGAGATAGAAAAATACGCAGATCCTTTCGCAACAAAACGATCACGAATTGAAATCGTGATCAAAAACCGCACAAATACTGTGTACGAGCGTTTCGAATCCCACGCAGCGAAAAAAATAAACTAATATGCATTACTCAAAAACGCTACTAATCCACTAGTTTTCAAACTCTTTTACGCTCCATAATTATTTAAAAGGATATACACATTACACACATCCATACACGTGGTATATATTCCTACTTTTTCAATTTATATGAGGATTAAACTCTTTCGTTCAATTTAACCCCGCAGTATTTACTCACATAAATTAACTATCTATACCAAACTACACATATTAATCATTTATTTTTCATATTGTAAATGTATACGTATATATATTTATTTTTCATTTATTTTCATTGTCTGTTCAAATTGTTGCGTCTAGTTTTTATTCGAGTGTATAAAGTAAATCGGATTTCACCATAAGTACATTGTTGAAAATATGTAGAAGCAATAGTTTAATAGCCTTTTAAAATAGCTTTAGTCATATTATGTTTACTTTAAAAGAAACAATTTAAACAAGCAGCAGCAAATCCACAGTCTTTTTGTGCTGAAATCAATTTCGTTAGTGGTCAGCAAGTCCACCAACCCTCATTTCAAGAAAACTATGTTTTTCGCTTCATTTCTTTTATGAAAACAACTTGGCACATGATTCATTAAATTTTAATTTAATATTATAATCAAGATGATGCAGCACGCAATCTCTACTACCATGTACGATTTTTTTTTATATATAAAATATAAAATTATTTAATATCTTGATAGAACTATTCACTCTTCTAATATCACGGCATAGAAAACTTTCTTTGAACTAGTTGTACAATATATAGCGACATTAGCGGTGCAAGAATATTATTTCATATTATATATATTAATATATGTAATAATATCTGAACAAATTAGTATTTTTAATATTTATCCATTTTAAAAATTTAAGCTTATCTATCAGTATTTAATTAAAATATTGGTTTGGAAAAAGTTTACAATTTTAGTGCTTTTTCACTATTGTTCAATGAATTTTAGTGTTCTTTCAATACTTTCAATGAATTTCACTGAATTTTAGGGTTATTTCGCTATTTTTCAATGAATTTTAGTGTTTTTCACTATTAATAATTGGATTTTAGTATTTTTTTACTATTTTTCAATGAATTTTAGTGTTCTTTTGCTACTTTACATAGAATTTGAAGTTTTTTCGCTATTTTGTAATGAATTTTAGTGTTTTTCACTTTTATTCAATGAATTTTAGTACTTTTTCACTAGTTTTCAATGAATTTTAGTATTCTTTCGCCACTCTTCAATGAATTTCACTGAATTTTAGGGTTATTTCGCTATTTTTCAATGAATTTTAGTGGTTTCCCAATTATTCAATGAATTTTAGTATTTTTTACTATTTTCAATGAGTTTTAGTGTTCTTTTACTACTTTACAATGAAATTAGGGTTTTTTCAGTATTTGATAATGAATTTTAGTATTTTTCACTTTTATTCAATGATTTTTAGTATTCTTTCGCTACTCTTCAATGAATTTCACTGAATTTTAGGGTTATTTCACTATTTTTCAATGAATTTTAATTTTTTTCACTATTATTCAATGAATTTCAGTATTTTTTCACTATTTTGAAATAAATTTTAGTGTTCTTTCGCTACTCTTCAACGAATATCACTGAATTTTAGTATTTTTTCACTATTTTCAATGAATTTCACTGAATTTTAGTGTTTTACCTATCAATTGCAATATCTTTGTCTTATCTAAACAATTTATTTGTTTTTTAACAATTCATATATTTAAGTGTCCAAAACGCAAAATGAATTCTTAATCCTAAACTAGCAAGTCCCGACAATTATGATATCTAGCAGCTTCACATGTACACGTAGAATGTAAAATGTAAAATCTATTAAAAAATAAATAAAACTGATTAATTGTGAGTGATGTGTCTATTTTGTAGCAAATTTATTCTGGTTATATTTTATTTTATTTTTTTAGAAATGATACAATTATTTATGGTATTTTTTTGCACTGTGAAATATAAGTTTTGATAAACGATCAAAATCCAAATATATTTTACTTTCACAACAAAACAATATTAAAGTAGATTCAATACATTTGATTTAATTTTTTATCCAACTAAAACATTTTTCACGATATAGCGTTATTTTGGTAGTTGACGATAAAGAAATTTACGAAAAATATTCATCAAAGTTTCATTTTGGAGTAAAATATTAATTTGTAGCAAAATTCAATAATGCTCTTTCACTCGTATTTGTAACTTTTCTTTAACTTTAAAGTAGCATAAAATATTCAAGATGGTAGAATATAGAATAACGTTAATCTTGTAGACACATCTCCAATACTATATTTAGATAGGACATGGAGACAAATTGATTTCAATGCATAAATCTCTGTCGCCGGTAAAAAGTATATTTTATACGAAAAACAACGATTAAGTGTAATATGGAAAAAACTACAAAGCACGTAATGCTAGATGATGTTTTAGATAGTAAAATATTACATTTGAATAAAATAGAAATTAGTTATTACTCAAATAAATGAGAGGCGAATGAGTTTGCAAAAAAAGTGTGTTTATAAATATGGAATTTTAGGTTTGGTTTTAGCCTTTTCGCCTATCACAGAACGTCAATTAGTTGTGATTAGGAGTGGCGATTTATTATATTCTCCAAACAATTGTACATAGAGAAATAGCGTTTATTAATTTCAAACTAAAAAGATTGTAAAACATCAGAAACACAAGGAATCTATTACGGAAATAAGAAGCAGTTAAACCTTTAGAACTCGGCGCAGTTTAATGTGAAAAGTTTGTTTCAAGTTTAAACAACAAAAAAAAACTGTTTGTTTTTTAGAGTAAAAATTACAAACTCACAATTCATTAAAATGTTATATACATAAAAATAATAAATACGATTCAGAAGTATATATATAATATATATTATATTATATTATATAGCAATATTGTAGCTTTTCGTATTATTTCCAATCACTTGTTTATTACTTGTGGACTATGAATTTGCATACAAATTCACTAATTAATATTACTAATAAAAAGCGAATATGTGGGATCGAATTATTAATTAATTTCAAATTAAAAATGTGTTTATTAATATCACCGGTCGAGTAAAAAATGGGGAGTTAATTAATATGATTTGCAAAATTAAAATTACTATTTAATTTAAACAATAAAACTGATTTTAAAATCGAATAATTAGTTGCAACGTTTTCATAACAATTCAATTATCATCACAAATTGTATGAAATTTAATGTTTCACATTCATCATATGTTGAATGTATAAATATTTAACCCTTAAAAATATCCATCCATTGATTTTTCGAATGCAAATACCTTCTACAATATTTTGCTTTTAAACGTAAGTATAGAATTTCCTTTCTAAATAAATGTTATTAATGTAAGAATTGTTTGATTATAAAAAAATAAGCAAATATTTGTCCTGTTCTTAATAATAGATCGTCGTTTGTGCCTAAGGGACCTTCACTTTTTTCATATAGAGTTATCATCCATACACGTATTCAATAAATCTATTTTATTTATTTAATCAATTTTTATTTTGCCTCTTTTGTAGATAAAAACTATTTATTATACTACCTTTCTAGATAAGACTAATAATTTTTTATCAAATTTCTAATGTTTATTTGTCATGCATTATAAAATGCATTTAATACAATTATAAACAAAAAATTAATAAAAATATTCATATATAATAAATTAATGATATTTTCTATTTACAATCGCGTTAATTAAAAAATATTTCATAGGAGTATAATTTTTTATTAACTAATTACCAGTTTATATGCAATCTATCAATGAATATTTTAAACCGTAATGTTTGTAAACTATGTCGTGTTCACGTATTTTTTTCTATGGAAAATATAATAATAGCTTTACGCTTAAAAATGCGATTAGCTCAGGAAAAAAATACAATTATTTTTCACCTCAGTTTATCACACTAAACACGCAAACTAAAGGGCACTGGAATGCTCACCCTTTAATTACTTACACCTTCTACATTCCAAAAACTATGAAAAAAAACATGGTGTAAATCATTTTATTCATGCTGTTACAAATTACGCCAAGTATAATAGTTTCAAGTTCGCTACTTATCTAAATTAATTTTAAAACTCATGTTATAATTAATGAAAATATCATTAATTACAAATATTTTATTTAATGTGCTAGAACTAATCATTCTCTATCAGAATAAATTATAACGAATGAACAATGATGTGAAATTATTTATTTAAGCGATATGACAAATTTATAAGATTGCTCTACAAATGTTTTTATACCTATTTGAAAAAAAAACAAAATTTGTTGGCAATGTATATCTGATTGTATTTCAATAAAGCATTCAACATTGCGCTTTTGTGGTGCATTTTCATTACAAAAACAACAAAAAAATATGAAATGATGTGGAAATGTAACAACGTGCATGGGAAAATTCATGCACAGTGTTGGTGGGATGTTTTGGTGCACATCGAAACGTTTGCAACATTGTTACTTGAAAAACATTTCAAAAATGTATATCTAAAATATCTTGTTTAACTTTTTTTTTCTTTTGCACCGTGAAAACTATTATATGTTACGCTAAAATACATTTGCCGTTTTATTAATAGCAAAATATATTTTTAAAATATCGAATTAGAAAGTGATACGATAAGAAAAAAAATGATTAAAAATGCATATCTAAAATTTCTTGTTTTGCATTTTTTTCTTTTGCACCGTGAAAACTATTATATGTTACGTTAAAATAAATTTGCCGTTTTATTAATAGCAAAATATATTTTTAAAATATCGAATTAGAAAGAGATATGATAAAAAAAAGATGATTGCATTTCGCCGTGCACGTGTGTAGAAGTAAAATCTGGTAAAAATTCTCAAATTCAATTTAAATTTTACAATAAACTAAATGTTGTGCGCTTATCCGATTTTTCTATTACAACAAATTTATTTATTTTAAGAGAGAAAATGTTTTATATAGATATATAAAAGCTGTTCTGCTTCAAACACAGCACAATTTAAAATAATTTATCTTTAATAACTAGCACTTTAAAGATAATATTTATTCTGAAATGCGACGTTTACATTATATAATAAATTTCATTTTATTAATTACAATAACGATTTTATAGACGCAAAAAGTGAGTTAATTGAAACTCTAATCGTTTAATGGAGTGATTGACACCACAATTTAATTAACCTTTTATAATATTATTATTATCTTCCTTAAAATATGAAATTGAATTTTCGTCGTACAGTCATTATAGATAGGCAAGATATATTAGTAAACGTAAATATTCCGATTAAAAAATAAAACGAATTATTTGCGCTAATTGTGTAACGTCAATCAAAATAAACGTTTAATGCTATATCAAACGATTAGAAGTAATTTCCTCAGCTAACCCCCAATTTAAATAAACTTGAGGGGGATTTTCATCCTGAAACAATGGAAAAAATAAATAATATAAAAATATATCTATATATCTCGTAATTTCAGCTATAGTACGTCATAGAATTGGCTTTGAAGGAAATCCGACAACCGGAAATTGTTGTTGCGACCATTTTGTTTTTAGGTTTTTCTTGAAAGCAACTGGAAATCGGTTCTAGAAAACTTTTTCCATATAGATAAAAAAAACGGCCAAATGATCAAATAAAATTTCTCTAATACAATTCCTAAGAGTTTTTGAATCGACTATTTTAAATATTGCTCTTTAATTATCCCAATTTAAAACCTCGAATGTCTATTATTTCAACTTGATAATATTTCAAGACGTGTAATACAATACAATTGGTTTTTTATTGCTCTTTTAATAAAACTTCGCTATTCATTAAATATAATAAAAAGATGAACTTTCAAATAATTTTTTCGACAAAATAATGTATCCCATTATCTCAGTTTATAGATAAAATCCTTCAAGATATACCGGAGCGTCTTGACTTATTATAAAAGTTAACACATTCAGAATTCTTAAACTCTTCTCTTGTTTTTTCATATTTCCGTTTCATCAACGTTTTAAATATTTTTGATGTTTATAACTTTAATCATTCTGCTGCTTTGTTTATATATTTTAAGCGATAAAATATGAAAGTTACATGTTTTTGTATGAAAGAAAATAATAGCGCAAAATGCAATAAACTAAATGACGCAAATAACTTTCAACTTGAAATAAAGTTGCCATATTTTTTCTTAGTGTTGTTTTTTAACTACAATTGCCCTATATTTATATTATTATATATAACGTACGTAAGCATAAACAGAAAACAACATGCACTTTTTCTCTGTCTTCTGTTTAAAGTACCTACATGTACATACATATACCACTAAATAATTTTATTGAAGATAAAAAATATTATTTCCAATTAAAGATATACTACATGAAAAGAAATGTCATATATGAAATAATTTATCTTTCTGTTTTATATTTAATTTTAATGAATGATGTTTTGTAATTAGACAGATAAACACTTATCTGGAATTGTTCTGTTTGAAAATGTAGCAAACAAATGTTTCTGTTTTTATTTATGCAAAGTTGAAAGTGATATATTAAATTTCAACATTATTTTTTATTTTGCGTAAGTTATAAACACATTTTATAAAAATATAAAATGTAGAACGTTTTATTTTATTTACTTGACATATCATTACAAGATTATTTTCCCTCCAAATGTATTAATAAAAAATGAATTGTTTATATATTAATCTCAAATCAACAATTTAATTTATACCGTTTTTTTTGTTTGAATATATTCTATAAATAAATTAATTTTAATCTAAAATTACTTATTATCTAATGTAGATTATCAATCGTTAAAGCTCCAATAAAATGAAATTTACTTTAATCGAAGTGATTTCATTGCAAATATTTGCTATGAAAGCATGTTCATTTATTGATTAATTAAAATTTTCTGAAGATTAAAGCAGCTTCAAATCATTATTAGGAAATCATTTAATATAATGAAATTTTGGATGGGATTTAAAAAATGCGAAAAAGTTTGTAAATTTTTCATTTAAATTTTGCATTTTGCGCATTCTTATAGTGTCTGCTAATAACGGGCATCAACTGAATTGTGGCACATTTTCTCTTTCAATGGTTGCTTTTAATTTAATTGTTAACGGTTTTGTGCCATAGATTTTTTTGATAGTCTGACTTATGACACAAAGAACAATGGCAAATTACTTTGGTGTTTCTCTTTGAAATTCCTCTCTAATCCATTTTTCCATTTCGGTTGCGTTTTCGTTTCGTTTGTGTTATGTGGTCATACTAAAATATTAATGTCTGTTTTGTCGTTTAATTATGTAAGTCATACGCATACCATATAATAATGTTGTGTGCGCATTTATTTCAATTTACGTATAATCGAAATTTAAAAAAAATATTTCATAAAAATACTTTCTCGTTTTATGCAAAAATATAAATTGCAAATGTTATTTATTTGCAATGTTTTGGTCTATTGTTTTATAATAAAATACAGATTTTTAATAATATTTTTATGTTTTATGTAAATTTAAAAAAACTATTATAATTTCGACTATATATAGAAATCCCGGTTAATTGGCCATGATGCAGCTTTTTGATATTTATTCGTAGTTTCGGAATATAGAACTTTTTTTTTATTTCAAATGCATTGTTTTATTTATATCAGCATTAACTAAATTTGCAGTTTATAAACTGACATTTTCGTAAAACAAAACGAATTCAAAATCGTGCATCAAATGAGAGAGAATGAAGTAATTTAATCATTTACATTATTTTAGTAAACAATATTAGGTTGCTATTTAAACATAAGTTTGTTTATAACAAATTTCCTGCAAAGTACTGTAGTCACCGCAAGATTCTGGACGTACATGTAAGAGAATTGTGGTTGTTCTGGGATATTGTAAGTCACAACAGTTATTACACACAAATTGAAATTTTATTCAAACATATTAAATTAATTTTATAATAGAAGGAAGTCTTAAAACGAACATAAACATAATTTTAATTTTAATGCAGCATTCGAGCGAATCAAATTCAATTGTTTATCAACTTTTAAATAAAATTCAAAACAGATTTTATTTTTTGATGATGCCGCCTCCTTCCATGTTTAATGTTGTTGTTTATGCATTCTAATTAATTCGACCTATTCAATTATGTATTGAAATAAAGTTATCACATGTTGTTTAAATATATTTACGTAAAATTATTTACTTTTAATGCGAAAGTAAATATTTTCGTGCTATAAATAATTATGAGTTTAACTTATGATATAACTCTGGGCACTCGTGTAAATGTTATTTTTATATTATTGTTAAAATGTTATTAATGGAGTCCGTTGAAAAAATAAACAAACCGGATTCCTATATTACATACATTTTTATTCATAAATACTACTTGATTTAAAATTGCTTTAAAATATATAGATATATTAATTTGCTATTTACATTCGATCATCAAATACAAAGTAAAAAATAATTTCAATATTTATTTTAAAACAAATATTCTGATTTTCTGAATTTTGCGCGAGTTGAAAGATTGATTAGTTCATGAAAAATTTACATTTAATTTAGTGTAAAGCTTCTTGGAATATATATATAGAATAAGTTTTATTTGTATTTTAATGGATGGATGAATTTTAAGGATAATCAATCACTTTTTGTTGTCTACGATTTTTTTTAACGAGGAGGTGAATATGAATAGACAACCTCCATGCATTGACCGTCTAATCTAAGAAAGTACTACATGTATGTATAGTTAAAAATTACACGATGTCTTTTCGCCAAATACTCTTCGGATGATAATCGCATTGATTGGTAGCGAAGCATAATTAATCATTAAAATAAATTTTCTATGAATGTGAAGCTGTGACAAGTTAGTTGTATGAAAATAATAAAGTTTGGAGCAATAGGGCATTAACGCGGTTCAACTTTGTCATAATTAAAGAGAATGTGTAATACAAGAAGACTTCGTACATATTATCTCAAGTCAAACATCTCGGATTTTCTTGAAAGTCTCTTGTGTCTGCTTCTCGTTCTATACTCTACAATATCACTTATTTTAACTATTTTCTGTCGAGAATGTGCTCTTTTATGTGACTTTTCAAAAATAATTTATATGTAATCTTTGCAACCTCTGCTCTTTCTTTTCCTTGTAATATTTTCTAAAAACTTCCAAAACTATTGTATTTGATTTTATTATTTTACTGAAACCGAGCTGAAAACTTCTTACTTTCGCACGATACAATAATTTTTTTGTCCCTTTTTCTTTCCTTTTTATATTCTTGTGTAGCCCTGCTCTCTGTTATTTATATCCTAAATACATCACAACTTGCATTAGTGCAAAACCATTTACGTAAACTAACAAAAATGTTGCGTTTTCTTATTTCTTCTATATTTTTTTTTCTTTCTGTACTTTCAACAGAAACAAATGTTCTTATTGTTCTTCGTAACGTATGAAAATCAACTCACCTTTTGTTGTTCGCTCTTTCTCACATTTTCAACAGAAAATAATATTTATATACGAGTGTGGTGTATGTATGTATGTAGGTTGCAATGTACGTGTATTTTTCTCGTCAGCATGTTTTTTAAATGAATTCATATTTTATGTAAAATAATTTTTATAATGATTTAAACTAAAATATTTTTGTTTCAACATTCGAACAATTTGTAAAAGCATTTTAAGAGTACAACTTGTATGTATGTATTTACACATACATACATACATACATATACACAAGCGCAAGTTGTAAACAATAAATATTGTTGTTAAATTGATGTTACGCAATTAAATATGATTATCGTTACCATATCAAATTAATGATACAAATCTTCTTAAATTATAATAAGCGAGCATCTTCAGGCTAATAAACATATGTACAGTGAGTTATAAGCCATCTAAATCCATATTATCTAGCATTAACACTTACCTAATTATCTTTGATAAGTCATTAGAGCTTGTGCATCATTTATTCATGCGTAAATCATATTACATGACCAGAAATAGCACCATACATATTCGTATAGGCTATATACACGAATCAAACCTTAATTATTTACAAATTCATTATGACAAAAGGATTCATTCTAATCTTAACTTTAATCGAGTTCAAAGTTGCAAATGACATCTACATTAACCCTTTTTCCTCATCAAATCTGGTGCAAAACCCTTACAAAATTATTCTTCCTAAAACTTTGTGTTTCTTAATTAAAAATTTAATACAATATTTTATACAAATAAAAACGTTCTCGTCGGATACTTTACTAAGTGTAAATTTTTTATTAGGAATGCGGAAAATTAATACATTTTCCAAGTAAATTTTTCAGCTTTGTGTTTGTGCATGTATTATTTACCCAGCAATTTGATAATACCGCTTCATATTTCGTTATCGCAATTTATGTGTATCCTATATGAAACAAAATATTATTCATATTTAAATATCATCCACCGTCCAATCCACTCCAGTAAAGAATGGAATGCATGGGATATATAGTACTACTATATGTACGATATGTACGCAATACACATACATACAGTACATAGTAAAATAACGTAAAAATTACATAATTTTATTATTTAATATTCGTGTTTTGCCATGCATTGTTTCAATTAACCCGTTTCATTTGTGAAATATGTAATGTTAGAAAGAAGAGTGTCGAGTGGACTAGACATTTAGCAAACGACAAAATTAAACACAGAGGGTGGCGTTAAATTGCAAATAGAATAAACGCGAAATGCATGAAGGGCTGCTGCTTTAGAACGATGAAATATTCCCAGAGCGTGACATTTTTCAAACACAAAATTCCCTGGATAAATATTATTGAAAATTTATTAAAGATTATAATAACTGACCACAAAAATAACAATTTATCCCCTGTGCGCGTGTGCATGTTGCTATTTTTTTATTTTCACATATATGTATATACATATGTATATGCATGTTGTATGTTTGTTTGTTTGTTGTTGATGTTGCTTTATTTCTATTTTTGCGCTTTATTTGAATACTGCAATGTGCAAAATAAATGATAGACGTTGGACAGCTCGGTTCTACGTAATAGTTAAAAACTTTTTTGCATATAATGCTGCTACAAATTGTAATAGTCACAATTGCGAAATACGCATTATTTGGATGTTTTAATTATATTTGGATTCATTAAAAATTTGCTGCTTTTAAACCGAAACGTTAAAACAAAGTTATCTGAATAATAATTTGTTAACCCATTGTTTTTGAATATAAAAGACATAGTATTATTATTGGTCATAAAGAGTGGGTTTTTTTTTCACAAGTAAGTTTGTTCAATGCGTTAACAAATTTTTCCCTGACATTTCATGGCATGTGTCATGTCGTGTCTCGTCAGAGAGAAAAAATTTTCACTAAAAATTAAAACATGCGATAATAATTCATTTAGGTCTTTTTACATTATCTAAAGCTACATAATTATACAAACGTTTTTAAAAACTTAATTAAAACATTGTTTGCTGCGTCAGAAAGTTGGCCTAAAATACAACTTTACGTCAATAATGAAAGAAGGTGAAACTGAATTTCTAAATTTGCTTAATTCATAATTTATTTTATTCTCATACAAATGAGGTAAGAAGCGATAATTAATCGTCGGAAAAGGAGAAACACTTAAATTAATTTAGTTATGGTTTGCTGTTTTTGTTATTAGTGTGAAAAGGTATTTTTTTGCTATTTAACGCAAAAAATCGTAATGTGAGAGTGATTTATTGCTCAACTTCACTCTAGCAATTTTTGGCTTTCTTTATTAATATTATTTAGTATAAATTTCAAAAATGATCCAACATATGTTGGTGCGAAATGTAATGATTTTGCTACAAAAACGATCAAATTAATTTAGTTATTGCATGTTTTTGTTTCACATATGAAAAGGGTTGAAATACTTTTTGCCTTTAACGGGATCATTGATTAAAGGATTTATAAATACATATTGTTACATAATCTACAATATAATCCTGTAAAAAGTAATAAATACATAATATTTTTATTTATATAGTACGTTAATGCATTTTTATGTATTGTAGTTCAAAAATAACATTCCATTTTATTAAAAGCATATGGAAGTGTAAACAAATCAAGTTTCATCATTTCTATCCATCTCCCATAGTATATATTATAGTGGGAGTCGTTCGTCCGACCTCTTAGCGTCGGATTATCATATTCCGGGCCAACTCCTTTAATCAATGGTTGGAATACAAAAAATAATAATTTGAGTGATTTATGAAGAAAGTTTTGGGGCGATAAATTTGTTTGACGTTTTTTATCAACAGTTTATATAATAATTATATTTGATGTAAAATGAAGGGTTTTGAAAACAATGTGTGTGTGTTGGATGTTAAATTTAGTGTTAGTGGTGATAATGGGGAGTATATATAGTTGGGTCAAATAAACGATGTTTCTAGGCGGACAGTAAATCATAAATTAATAAGAACTGAGTGGATTAGGGGTAAATTTAAAGTGCTTTTGGTCAACTCAATTGGACACTTGAATTGAGTACATCAGCATAAACTTGAATCACATTTTGAAAGTGCGAATTATTTTAATTATGAAAGCGAGTTCTAAATTATCATTTGATACCGCCGCCGTAACGCCTCTTTCACTTTTTTAGATTTCCTTTATTTTTTACCAAGTTTAGTTTTATTGTTCTTATACATATCCTTTCTATTGCGAACAATTTTATGCAAGAACAGCTACTTTTAAGCAACGGCAACATTTTGTAAGAAAAGAAACACAAAAAAAGAATTTTCCTCGCTGGAAATAAAGAGAAGAAAAGTCACCGTTCGATAAGCGCAAAAAACGTATACTTTCAACAGTCGCAACTGCTAAATTAAACAATTATTTAACATTTAACATTTACAACATTAATTTCAGCAAACAAATAAACTTTTAACAAATAGTCGATGGGTTTAATTAGAAAACTACATGCTCTCACTTTGGATTAGAAATTCCAAAATTTCAATTCTATGCAAGTTTTAATGCTTAAACTTTTTATTATACACTTTATTCAATAATATATTATTGCAACTAAAAAGTACGAAGCACGAATGCAAATATTTCATTTAATAGTAATTAAAAAATAGTTTCGAATGTTCTCTAGTTGTTACAGGAAAACGGAAATCGAATATTTTCGTTTTATAATACATATTATTTTATTTATAATTATTCAAACTACAGAATGGATGAAAAAAACTGCGTGCCATGAAATGCGAAACTGTACATTAAAACCCAATTGATTGAATTAATTTCTGCAGTAACAACGATAAATATTATATGTCATAACGGCTTTTTTTTATTAGAATAAAACCATCAATTTTTTACGTGTGCTCGCGGAAATTCGTGTGATTTACAATAAATATATATATATATATTATATTACACCAATTCTTTTAATTAAAAAAATATATACTGTAATTAATAATGCAAAAATAGTGATGGCAATTATGTTTTATAGAAATAAAATATGAATGGTGAATAAACTTGTTTGATATTAAATAAATTTATTATTTGGATTTTCAAATTCTCATTGCACTTTAATTTAAAATTTAAAAATATAAAAATTCTCGACTATTAAATCTCGAAATTTTAGGGCTTTGTTAAATTTTTTAGAGGTTCCGTGTAAGATTAATTAAATTCACATAAAAATAAATATGTTTTAATTGATTTTTTTATATAATTATATATATGTCGTTTAAAAAGTGTTGTTTTAGAAATAAAGTTGGAATAGTGCAAAAATAGTGGTTGCAATTACGTTTTATGAAAATAAAATATATACACCAAAGTGTATTTTTTTTAATTCCGCAACTATTTTATATTTGATACGAACTAGAGGTTTTATTTGTATTAATTTTTATGATCGTAAAAATCGAATTAGGATTTTGATGAAATTGTAACACAAAATTGCTTTTAAAAGTATAAGTTGAACGAGTTCAATCAATTCGAGATTGAAGGTTCGATTCCCACATCTCTAGATCTGAACTTGTAATTTGAATCACTCCATGAATGTTAATTAAAGTCCCAACAAAGACTAGAATAAAATTATACTTGTCTTTACAAGCAATGAATTATAGATAACGTGTCCTTTTTATCTATTTTTACTTACGAATGAAACAATTTACAAAACACTATATTGATTGTAACAATACCAATAAACGTTGCTATTAAATATTTTGGATAAATAAATAACAAATAAAACGTACCATTATTAATTTTTGATGTAATTATACATATAATTAAAATGTGCTATTCGTAATTTTATAATGTAATTCCATCGTTATTGTGGTTATGCATTGCCAAATGCATTAATAAAATTTAATATCATGTTGTACTTTTAACAGTTGAAAATTCATTCAATCATTTCTTTTATAAATATATCTACTAAGAATGGAAAGTGTTTCGTATTGAGTGACCATGATTAACTCAAAGTTGTTGCGAGTCACGATTGCAATACTAATATCGCGAAGGTAATTTCGGAGTTACTTCCAATTCGCTGATTAAAGCTGTGAAAAAATATTAAATCCCTCTATCAATATGGCCGATGGCTATTAAAAATAGTTGAGAGGTCATAAAAGCTAAATGACGCTTACATTGTTTTACAACTGTGAGTGATTTCGATGTGAATTAATATAATCCCTGAAACCTGATAGATTTTCCAAAAAAAAAGAGATCACCGAATTTGTACTACCAGTTCTAATTATAATCTGCATTTCGTTGAATTCAAATTTGTTGATGCACGGGTAATAGAAAACAAAAAGTCCTATGACGTTTATAACGCAAAATGAATTGGGGAATAAAACATGAAAGGAATGCTAACAAATTGAAAATGATTTTATAAGCGGTTACATGCGTGTAAGTTTACTGGTTTATTTGTCACTTTATTTATTAGGATATCACAGGGTATAATATAAAAATATCTATCTTTTATGTATTTGACTAAAGAATGACCACTACTTACACTTTCTTATCACTAAAAGTATTAACTCAAAGTATCTTTAGTCACGTACAGCAGCACGCTGTTATAATACTTTACTTATATAGTTATAACCCAATTTTTAAAACTTTTTACGCTGCAAAAGTTATTACGCATATAGTTAAGAAAATTTCTTTTTAAAATAAGTAATTTATAAGCATGGAATTAGATAAATTTAAATATATGGATAATTTATACGTATAAACTAAAAAAAAATACTTGAACTATATTTTATGTATGTATATTACAAAAAGCTCCAAGCAATACATTTTCTTATATGAAATTGTTTGTATTTTCAATGACAGATTTTATATATGAATTTATATAAATTGTAAAAATGCTAAAGGAAAGTAAACTACATTTTCTGGACGAAAAATTCTGAAATGTTTGTTTTGTTTAACATAAATAAGACTTTTGGAATATATAAATGTACATTGACAGATAATTGTAACTTTATGGAAATGACAAAAACATTTTTTAAGATTCAAAACAGGAGATATTACCATTCTTACATTTTCAATTCACGTTGCTGCCTCTCGTTTCATCCTTCTTTTTTATCTAATTAAATACGTATTTTAATAGAGTCCAACCTCATAAAACAAGTATCAGCAATTTCTTAACATAAACCGCTTTTTTCTTTTAGAAACATGTAAATTTTTGGTTTAATAGTGAAACATGTCGATAGATATTGTAAAGTTGACGAACTTAGTCCAGTTTGATCCCTTTTGTCTAGGTATTGAACATTGTAATCAGTTTAGAACTTTTGTTTCTTTCTCATGGCAAATTACTTTGTTTAAATTAAGAGTTCATTACACAAATAATCAAAAACTTATTTATTGCATAATATTATTATTTGTTAAAATAATTTTCGTTATTCTAATCATTCATTCGCGTTATACGGTGTTTAACTATATAGACTGCCTATTCACCAAAGAATAGTTTTATTGATAGATTGCTACTTTTAGCATGATAATGGCTTAAAATGCGCATCAGATCTGATATAAAAAAAACACGGAGAAAAAGTGAATATTTTAAAATAGCCATCACAGTCCACGGACAGACTCGCAAGAAATCTGTGGGGAATTATAAATAAAAAATGTAGAGATAAATCTCTAAAAAATTAAATGAATAACACAAAGGTATAACTGATGGTGTAATTACTAAAAAAGGAAATAAACGAGTAAACACCTAAATACCTAAAAATCATTTTGCGTTAGTTAGCACGATTCTTTATTATAATTATTTGCAGGTAAATTATAGTTAAAGATGATGTAAAGATTAATATTCTCGTATAATAGAATACACAGTATCAGTTATTTCTTATTTGGAATAATCGCATCCAACTTTTATTCAACACATCAATCTCTATCGAATTCAATTGTAGTTGCTTTTTTGTATTCTTCAAGCTTGAAATTGTATAAATACATTTTCTAACAGAAAAATAACTTTATTGGATGGAACCCAAAATTATTAGCAATGCTAAACCAGAACAAACTCAATTCTACTTTATTTTTCTACTACTATAACTACACTCCAATTTAATAAATCACTAACTTAGAAAACGCACCACCCTAACAAACAAAAATATACAACTTTGCCCAACAAACTTAAATTAATTAATTAATTAATCTATTTCAGCACTTACATAATTTATTATTTCAATACTATTTAGTGTTTTCAGCAACCTGCGCACACTTTTCATGCAACAACACTCACTCGTAGTTCACTTCCTAAAAATGACTTGAATTTTAAAATATATATGAATTTATTTATTTATTTAGATGTCAACCAATTTTCTAGACAAAATTACGTTACACAATTTTCGCAGAAATATCAAAGTAATATAACACAAAATTTCAAAATACATATCAACCCAATTCTCTGAAAGCAATTTTAACATATTTAATTAAAAATGTCGTATCGCACTAATTAAATTTTATTGATATTCCATTGAAGCAAGATTGATACCAATTTCGTATCAAATTTATTTTACTTGAAATGAAAGATAAAAACCATAAGCTTTATATAAAACATGAAAAAAAGCCTAATTAGATTTCGAACAAAATTATTGTGACATAGGTAAGACAGATAACATTTTTTATCACGGAAAACACTTGGGAAAGCTTAACAACCAAACTGAATTCAGATTTAAATATGGGATTGAAATTAAATAACGATTTGGTGTAAAATAATGCTGTGCTTGCTGTGATTGTTTATTGTCGAGGGGTTAAATTGCATTTTTTCTTAAACTTGCTTTACTTTGTTGCAATCCAAGTGTAATTGTGGATGTAGCGTTTTTATTTTCATACATACATTATTTGTGTACGCTTATTGTTGAAATTTACAACATTCTTTTATTTTTTTAATCTTAAGTGTATATAAGTTAAAAGGCAACAAAAGGGTAGAATCGTTACTGTAGATAGTGGCGTAAATAAAGTCGCACGATTATCAAGTTTACGTGCTATTTAATAAACCATAAGTCAACATTTTCTTTAATCTTATTATAAATTCTTTCGGGCGTAAAAATGCTACAATATTTGCAATGCTTCTGCGCTTGTTTTTATAATTGACACATTATTTCTTAATGAAATTAGGAATGCAGAAAAAATGATATTTTTTTAAATTGAAAGAGGTTGTGATAAATGGGCGCCTCCGCATAAAAAGTAATATTTTTTAAAACAAACAAAAAAACAAATTGTGATGATGTATGAGCAAAACTCGCATGGTCTATTGAATATTTTGTATAACGTATATTTTAGGAAATTTATTCAAATTCTTTTTTAAAAACAAATGTTTGTTTCTCATGTTGCAAAAATATTATTTTCCGATTTTTTTCCGTTTCGCAACAAATGCAAAAACCGGTCGGGGCATATATTACTTTAAATAATCTGTTATAAATTGAAAATATTTGTAAAGAAACCAAAATTTGTCTAAAAAGAAAAGCTTCAGGTTTAAATATCGTTCAATTTCCTTTTGGCTTTTTTAGATGTCTGAAGGAAATATTGCTTTAGACGCTGGCGGTTTATAAAAAAGCAAATAATCGATAGACTTGCATTTAGATGATGCTGCAATTATTTTGCTCATTTAAATTTAACAGAAATATAAAATATATATATATATATCAAGTTTCAAATAAATTGCGCTGAATATGAAAGTGTATAAAAAAGGTAGGTATTTTCACGAACGGCAATTGAAGAAAGTGCAAATGAAATATGAAAAATCAATAAAAAAATGTTTGAAAAGAAATGAGTTATTTCTTTTTGAAAAAGTTACTGAAACTTTAGTTCCTATATTTCAGATAAATGAAAAATGCTTTTTGTTTTTGGAAATCTATAATTTCTACATTTAAATTATTGCACTTAGTAATCTAGAGTTTTAATAACAAGCATATTAATTTATGCTTTATTTTGTTTTCTTATTATTTCACTCTTGTAGACTTTAGAAATAGAAATCGCGTCTTGAATTTCGATCTAGTTGTAAAACGCTTGCTTGGGGCTTTGAAGATTAAAAAAACTGAAGCTGCAGTAATGAATAAAAGTGAAAGTATTATAGTACAATACATATAGCGTAAAACTGTTTTAATCGACAGCATTTCTCAACCTTGCAGTATTTGCGATCCATTTTTTTTTATAAAAAAACGAAACGCTAGATATTATTTTTGTACCGAAATCAATTAGTAAATCGATTTATATTTATATATTTCGCGTAATTATAGATCATTATTAAGGTTTTCGATTTTGATATTTCGATGAATTGAAAATTATAAAATTAGCTTTTCTAGTTATTCATTAATTATGGTTTTGGTCTCAATAGTCGCATTAATTATAATTAATTCACAATCAGGTTCTGTGAAATAATAACGCATATTTATACTCGGGATGTAAAACATAAGAGCCTGTGGATTAAATCTCACTTTTAAGGCTTTTCAAAATTTCATTTATTTATCTATCAAATAGTCAAATACCTGATTAACAAAACAATAATAATATTAAATTGACAAATGATTATGAAAAAATTGCAGGATTAAAATATCTTTTCCATGTAATAAATTTCAATTGTGTTAATTTGACTTCATAACAAATAGAATTTCATAAAAACAATCGTGTTTTACATGCATTTATGTAAATAAAATATTTTTAATCCGCTTTATGCAGTATAAATATATGATTTGCGTCCCAAAGTTAGAGAATCGCTGACAAAATATAACAAAATAAAATGATAAACGATTAATTAGATATCAATTTGCGTTAGCCTTAATAAAATATTTATAACATTAAATTGAAGTTAAATTCTAACTCATTAATTATATTCCGTTCAATAAAAAAAACTTCTACAATTTAGCATTAATATCGTATTCATACATTTTTTATTTGATTTTTATTTGTGTGCGATGCATTATTGTGGTTGTATAAATATAAAAGATAGCTATACAATGTTGGATTTTTTATATATAATATATAAACATTTAAACGATGCAAAATTTCATAAATGATTTTTCAGTTTAAATAAATTGTTTATCCGGTAAGATATTCTTTAATAAAAACGCTTTACGAAAAATACAAAATAATCTACCACAAAAATGCTATCAGCGCGTACATAAAGCTTTAAACCTAAAAATCTAAGCTAAAAGAAGTTCATTACATCATGCCCTTTAACGTGTTCCACACAAGGAAAACATACCAACAACAAAAAATTAAAATCAAAAATTTAGCAAAAAAGATGCTTCATCGTGCTTTTATATACAAAAAATAGAAGAATTATATGTTTTTTTATAAAAGAGTCGACTTTCAACGTGCTTTTCTTTCAAAACAATTTTTCATCAAAAAAAAGGAACTGATTTGAAATGTTTGCCTTATTAAAGTTGCAACACGAGAAACAGTACATTCAAATTCTTTGAATAACTTTTTGACCTTTAACGTTTTTTTAGCAATACATACATTATTATCTCAACCATCATTACGGCACGTCAAAGTAAATTTACAACATATCAAAGACAATTCGCATATTTTTTTACTCCAGTTTAATATCGTGCAAGCAATTAGATGAAGTCAGTGAGAGATAAGAAAATTTAATTTCAAATCAAAATTTCTTCGGCATGATCAAAATAAACAGAGTGAATGACCTGCTTGAAAAGTTGAAATACGAGAAAAACAGTCAGTCTCAACGATTTACTTTCGCGCTTATAATTAATGAAATTGCTAATTCAATAATTTATTAAATATTTGTACACTTAATTGCGAAATTAAAAAACTTTCATGCAACGCATAAAAATAATTCAATTAGACAACTAACAATTAGTTTCGTTTTAATTTATTGGATTGGCAACTAAGTGATTAGAGACATTCCGTTTCGTTAGTGGAGAGGTTTATTTGCATCTCTATATGTATTTAGCCATTTGAAATACTTTCAAATTTATATTGTCACATCTAGTTTATGTTTCAATTCAGATTCAATGGAAGTAGTTTGATTAAATGAGGTAAAAAACGAAGAGAGAAAAAAGCAAAAACGCATTACAAGATTGTGGATTGTGGATTGTGCCAACACAACTTTAAAAAACGACAGTTTCTAAATTGGTTGAAAAAAATATATATAATGCCGGTGATTATTCGAAATTGATTCATTTTTAAAATGTCTGCTGGATGAAAAATGGGTTATTTACAACAATGTCAATCGGAATAGCAAGCCAGATGATTACTTAGTAGCCAGCAGCTCGATAAATTTTGTTGTTTGCTATGTGTAGAAAATTGTTTGGTTTAATATAAATTTATATAGTTTCCCGTTTAATTAATTTTATATTTCTTCGCTTATAATATATTAGATAAACCATTCGGTAAAACTAATGGTACATTAATGGTTTTTATGATTAGGAAAATTATTAGAAAATTGCTTCAGTACACACCCTTAATCATACTATCTCAAAATCAATATTAATTAGTTTTGTGGTGAATGAATTTCATGTGCATAAAGCCAGTTATAAAATATGTATCATAAATGTAGTTTACTAATTTCATTAAAAAATAGAACGTCGGAGAGTTATGGAAAAGTCACTACAAATATAACATTTTAAATTAAAATCAATGCAATAAAATTGCCCAAAAAACAAACACTACTAATCAATAACAATACGGGACGCATTAGAATTGTGAAAATCGATATTTCATTTTCTTAATTTTCATGATTCTACATTTTTAAAATAACATTAATCGCATCAATATTTTACTTGAAAATTGGTGTTAATCCATTTTTTACTATAGTATATTAGTATTTTTTGAGTTTATCTTTCTTTTGAATTGCCTAATTTCATTAAAAAATATAATATTGGAGAGTTATGGAAAAGTCACTACAAATATAACATTTTAAATTAAAAACAATACAATAAAATTGCCCAAAAAAAATACACCACTAATCAATAACAATATGGGACGCATTAGAATTATGGGAGCCGGCACTATGCGATGTTTTATTTTCTTAATTTTTATAATTCTCCATTTTTGAAATAACAATAATCGCATCAATATTTCGACCAGTTTACTTTAAAAGTGGCGCAAGACCATTTTTTACTATTTTCAGAAACAAGCTGCTTTTACAATCAATACGAATAATTCATTTGCTACACAATATTTTTACAATTTAATCTATAAGCTAGTTTTAAATGGAACGAATTTATATCACATAAAAACTTTACAATATATTAAACATAAATTACGTGACATCTCTTTTTTAAATTGATTTGCATCATTTTCAAAATAAACGATCCATTTCAGCTTCTTTTTTTCTCTACGATAAAGTAATCATGATGATTATAATATAACTTATCCTACGCACTGTTTTGCAAGTACATATACGCCGCCCGAAAACCAATAAAACATTTTCAATTTAGGATAGACAGGGCTGCTCTATAGTAGGATTTATAACATTTTTCTAAAAATTGCAAAACTTTAAGATGTTTGCTAGGACTGTGGTGGGTCTTAAACTGTGTGAAGAACACTATGTTGTTGAACGAAGGCGCTGCAACCGTTTCACGGAAAGGTTGATAAAAGGCAGCCTTTGTAAACAATACTCCCGATTTTCATTAGACTTCTGATAAAAAAAGATTTACTATACATGCTGCATATTAGTAAATCTGCCATAATCAATAAAATATAAAACCTTATAGTTTATTTATGCCCAGCATTGGAAAGATTGATATCCACTGTGCTGGAAAGTCTTATTTGCACTTGCAATGCACAATATATAACCCAATCAGTGCGAACTCAAATACTATATTATATTATCGAAACCATACTGTGCGAGGTATTCCTGTATTATCAACAAATGTGTAATGGAAATATACCTGACTGAGGAACTACCATTTAATTTAAACACCGCGGCAGGTCCTGGTCGAGAAAACAACCTTCTTGTTTTTCATTCCGCTTTTGGTATTAATTACATAGAAATATATGTAGCGAAACCAATATACCGAAAATATTTTAATCAATCTGCCTATAATGTTTAGTGTGTTTTATCAACCAACATTAGAAAGATGCACTATGCTAAAAAGTCTCACTTGCTATGCACTGCACATTATATACCCCAATTAGTGCGAACTCAAATACAATATTATATTATCGAAACCATACTGTGCGAGGTATTCCTGTATTAGAAATGGATATATATGCTCGAAAAAACAATCTTTATAAACAACAATCATGTTTTTCATTGCACGTTTAATATTAACTACATATAAACATATTTACCGCAATCAATAGATCTAAATCTACCTGTAATATTTTGTGGTTTTTGTCTATGTTCTCAAAATATAATAATTTAGAGTTCCCAAGCATTAAAGATTGAGATTCTCTGTGTTATACGGTCTTACTCACACTGCACATTATATACTCCAATTAGTTGAATTCAAATGGTACAGCATATTAACGAAACCATACTGTGTGAGAAATTGCTGTATTATCAGTGAAGATATAATGAAAATATACTACATTGAGGAATCATCATTTTATTAACACTCATCCGTCGATTTAAATGGTACATAAATTCCTACAAAACTCTCGTGCAAATCGAGAACAGGTAAAATAAACACAGAATTATATTGTTTTGTTATTGGTAGTAGGTCTGACGTCTAAAGCTTCATTTTTTTCCTGCAAACTAATTAGTATTTTTTGAGTTTACGTTTGTTCTTCGTGGCGTTATGATGCTATAACAAAAATGAATTTTCTGTTTTTATTATTCTTAATAACAAAAAAGTTTGATTAAAAAAGTAAAGGCAAAATCTTGTATATTTTCAATATCAACCATATAAATCCAGGGATGAATGTATATTGGTATTTTCCATTTGTCTTATTGATTAAATATTAAATCGTAATTTGTAATCAAATTTGAAATAAAAAACATGCCAAGACGCTGTTAGTATCGAGCGCGTGTACTAATTCATTAAAATAAAAGTTAAAATTGATAAGCAATTACAAGCAAATAATTTTCTAATCGAATCACGTTGTAGCGATGCATAAAAGGATAACGTTTACATCAAAATTTTAATGTACATCTTGTATCGATCAATTAAGTCATCATCATCTTCAAAACGTCGAAGTTATAAGCAATTAAATCGAGGCGGCAAAAAATGTGCACAAAGAAAATTTGATCAAAATAGCAAACTACAAGCCAGTTGTTTACATAGCAATTTATCGAGCTTAGTTATTTCAAGTATATATTCCATAACATTTTCGTAAAAGCATTTTTTATCTTATTTTATAGATATGTACAGAAAAGATGACAAATCCATATCCCGCAACTACAATCCTGAATTAAGTTTAAATAAAATTTTAGTATATCTAAGCCATATTTCTTTCGGTGGCTGATAATAAATAAAACATGTAACATGTAATTTGCTTTTCTATATGCATTTTTTTTAAAAAACGTACATACTTGAATAAATAATATTTTCAATTCGCCTTTTTTATAAACATTTTAAAGGCGAATTAATATATTTGCTGCACTGGAAAGTAATGTCTTATTTTTCGTCAAATAGAAACCAGTAATCTTGGGTCTAGGACCCTCATTATCATTGATGTTTTACCACCTAATTACCAAATTGTCAATGACCAATATCTAAAAGGATGATGATTAAAGATCAAATAAGTTAGAAACTCAATTTTTGATGCAACGTTTGAGCCAATTAATATCTGTAGCTTTTTGTAGTAACAGATCTGAAGTAACTTGCAGAAAAACGATGCAAATCAAAGAAAAATCATAAGAGTTAAGAGTCAATTTAATGTTTTATTGATTAAATTAAATTAATATAAGATTTAAACATAAAAATACTTAATGGTTTACAATATTATTTAGCCAATTATTGTTTATACGGGTGCAACCCATAACTCGAACTAAAACAAACAAATATGTTATTAAAATCTTATACTAGTTTAATATTAAATCAATTAAAAAAAAATATTGTTTCATTGCAAGTTTGATCCAACATTTCTGACATTTCATTTTGTTAATTTTGAAGGGTAATGTGTCATTTAGTAAAATTAATCGAATCAATTACATCATGACAATACCATTAAAAATATAAATAACAAAAAATTGTAAAAATTATGTGGAATAGATATAAAATATCATATATTTAGTAAGAGCCACCGAAACACAGTAATATGATGAAAATAGCAAATTCTTCTTTGACCTACGTAGTTTTTCTAACATTTTTTTACCACTAAAATAGTCAATTTATAAATTCTACCATATTTTAAACAGTGTTAATGGTTAATAATAAAATCTTGCAGTTTTTATTGAGTAGACAGAACAAACTGTCAAAAACAGACTTTTAAAATTTAATGAAAAGTCCAGTAGGATTTCTCTTTGATGAAAAAGTTCATTACTTTCCGATTTACTTAATAATATTTAATTAATCTACCTGCAGAATGTTTTCCAACTGCAGTACAAAGTGTCCTATGTCGTTTCAACCTGTCGTCGGTTGTGTACGGACACACAAAAATGTTCATACAAACGATCATTGTATGTATGTATTTCGTACATAATGTTTATACGATATGACATCCTTTCACTAATAATTCCACATATGTGAGAGAGATTATTTTAGTTCAAATCACCAGTTAACCTCACATATATGTTTATTTAACGGTATTTACAAGTTGAAATTTGTACATTTCAATCATCAAACGTCTTATTAATTGATAGATAAATGGTGAATCTAATTCTAATTACTATGATGTTGTATCGAATTATAATTTTTTATTACATATCATGTTAATTATGTTATAAATTAACCAACAATTTTTCCGTGCAATTATAAAAATGTGATGTAAATAAATTTCTGTGACGCTAAATTAAAATACATATTATTTTATCATTAATATAATTAACTTTGTAGGTTTAATGCTTTCTGTTGAACAAAAGCACATGTTTATTATCTAAATAGCAATAATTACATTGTTTTAATTTTTTTATTTTCGTTTAGCGCATTTTGTAAAACATTTGTGCAATTTGTTATGTTGAAACCTAATTGTAAAAGCAGTTTGATATCATGGAATCCTTAGATAATAGAAGAATGTTTCCTAGTTGTCTTACCACTTTATATGTTATATGCTGTGTTTTGATAAATAGTCAAGATGTGCTAAAGTAAAATGAAATTGTTATAAGAATATAACTCATCCTTATATAGGATGGCATAATTTATATTCAACGTAAAAATGGGGTTTGATTTTGTATCATAAAAAGGCACATACACACATAGAAACAATATTCATGCAATATTAATCTTCATCCATTAAATTTCCTTCTATAAATAATGCCAAGTTTATTCTTATAAACATTTTACATTTTGTTTTCTGATTTATTAATACATATAGAGAACCATCTAAAAGATGTATAGAGACGTGTATTTTATGATAGAACGGTAAGCGCACATTACTTGCAACCTGCATATCCCATCTGAACAAACTAATATATTAAAAATTTAATGTTAATCTATCAATCCATCAACAAAATTAAACAACTACTACTTTTACACTAAATTATTAATCAATAACTCATTATTCGTACAATTCATATTCTTGCTTTCTATTGTATCTTCCACAGCATAAATCTTTGTATCTATCCATGCAATGATTCAAACAATTAGTAGGTACATGGTTTCATTTCGCCGCACTCCCACTGTTTATGTCATTGCAGGTTAATATGTATATTATGATTAGATAGTCTATCATCGCTGTTTTAATCTCATATTGCCGTTGATTCTCTATTTTACGCAGATTGTCTCGCAAAAACACAGCATTTAGTAATGAATGTGTTTTGTAACATGTCTCATTTAAAGTTAAAAACCAAATAATATATGTACTAGGTAAATATCACTTACCAAACAAGCAAGGAAAATTAACATGTCCATCTTTTAATATTTACATGTTGTGTTATTGATGGACCATTTTCAATGACGACGTTGCAAATTAATAAAATGGTGCAAACAAACAATTGCTTTTTTTTAAGCTGGAAAGATGTATCAAAATACAGGTATTAGCAAAATTGTAACAGTATTTATTAGATACAATACTTAAAAGCTTACCAATTTTCCAGTTTTTAACTTAAATACGTTGAAAGCCTTTTAGATTATGACAATTGTGCAATATAACTTTTTCTCCGATGGAAATATGTATTACACAGATATTTTCTTATACATCGAAATTGTACTACAAAATTGTATAAAGATAAATTTATTATTACTTAAAAGTAATACTTGCAAACTTACTTTTGCCATTTCCAGTTTTCTTTATTCTAAATACATAGCTATAGGATTGTGCAATCGACACCTTCTTTTTCCAGTGAAAATCTTTAATGCAATACTTGAAAAGTTATTACAATTTTCTACTATTTTAAATGTGGCCACAGTAAAGACCTTGTAAATTAATAAGATTATACAAGTCGCTAATTGAATTTCTTTAACGGCAGTCTTAAAAAGCGATCTACTATTTTAAAAAATATATTTAAAAAAATATATATTAAAGAATATTCCAATGATAACTTGATTATTAGTTAAATAGACTAATTGAAATACTAGCTTTGGTCGTTATTAAACATTTTTTCTCAATATCCTTGTACTGAAATACATTAACGTGCTTGTCAATTCATAAAATTAACCACCCAGTAAGCTTTCTTCGATGGAAAGTGAAAACATATTATTCCTTGCACATTGAAAAACACTATAATTACAAATTTATTACTCAATAATGTAATACTACTATTTGATAACTTACTTTTAACTAAAAACCATAACAAGCAGTCAAACCAGCCAAACTTTAAAATAACAGTTGGTTTGCATCTGAACTAATTCAAGTGATTACACAATAATGTATTCCTTCTAGTCTCCTTTGTCTGCAATAACTACTTCATTATCACGTTGAATATATGTCTGCAGTTCCGTTAAATCTGGACATCATGTATTATACGTACGCCTTGGTTCGTGTTTGAAGCAAATCAAATTCAACAATTTGCTGGTTGGTTTGCCTCCGTACTAGATCAGCTGGTGACTGTCAATGTAAGATTATCCTCTTGCTTGTCTGCACTTCTCGTTTGTTGTTTGTTTTATGAAGCCTTTAACATTTTCTTGATTGTCGTTTATCGAGAAAAATGTTAAATCCACTTATCACGATATATACTGAGCATACTGAGATGGACGATTTTGATATTTGACATTTTGGCAAAACAATTCACTCGGTTTCTCTCGTATTATTCGCCGAACAGTTCGAATTCGTAAACTGTACAGTGCAATTACTCAACTATGATAGTTCTTTAAACAAAGTGATAGTAGTTTAATTGCCCCAAAGGATAGAAACCAAAAAAAAAAGGAAACACTTAATTAAAAACAATTTGAAGCATCGCCCTGGAAAATGTAAATAACTAGTGAGTATCTCATAGCAGCACTAATTATTAGAATACAATAAATGTATGTCATTTTATACATTTTACTATATATTTGTTTTTTAGTTAATGATACATTGGTTACTTATTTATTAAGTGGTTGCCGCCGCCCGATAAATTTCTATGTGTCAGATTAATTTTATGTCGTTTACTCCAATTTCGTATAATAACACGTGTGTGTTTGTTCGAAAGGATATAGATTTGTTTAGATTAAAGCGTGCACCGCAGCTAACCTAAACACTGACTAACGAATATTCTGTTGTGCACCGAAAATATATACACGCTCGAAAGCGCAAACTAAGTAAGAAATAAGTGGATATTTATTTTAATCAGCATATTTCAACAAATAACAACGCTTTAAGACATTTTATTTCCTTGTGAGTCGAAAATAAAATCGTTCACAGCTGTTGTAAATGGTGGGGTATAGTGGAGATTACAATTCTGTTTAGCTGATAATTGAAATATTCTCGAACATTTATTATTTCAAATCGTAATACAATATCATCTTGACTTTTCTGGTGAGTTATTCAAAAAGCAAATTATCATATTTTCTAATCATTTTAGGTTTAACAGGTTTAACCAACAAATTAGGTAAACGTGCGAGAGAAGCTTAGCTAGGCTATATTATTTCAAACTGGTCCATAATAGGTACATGTCCCATTACAGGTACGTTTACCTTAAATCGAACTATTGTTGGTTGCATAAACTATTGACGTTTTATGCGTTTAAACCAACTAAAACTCAGTAGCTGTTGTGATATTGCTGCATCGTATGCGGATCATGTTCAATTGCTTTGTCAATATCAAAAACCCTTTCTGCTTGACTAAGATTTTGTTTTTTTTTTTGATAATCAAAAGTCGCAGGGAGCAAACCGGATGTGCTTAATTTAAAGAATATATCAGATGCGAATTTTGGCAACGCGCCCCGCGCATGAAAATGTCATTATTTCATTTTTTCGCTTCGCAAACGTTGTAGTATGCTCTTGCACAGTCAATTGCGTGTTTACACAAACGATTTTTGAAACTTTTTGGACGCGAAGACGTTTCGACTGTTGCATGTCTTCAGCAATATCAATTTTACTAGTTGGTAAATAATCTTCAGAGTCGCCACGATATTGCCACCACATAGAAATTTCAACATTTCTTTGACACCTTTTTTTGTAGTTGAAAACAAAATTTAATGTTAACACGCTGCTGAAACTTCACGATGTGTGACACACACGCTCCACTATTTAACCTCTGGAAATGGAATACAATGACAAGACACAACTCGTGTAACTTTTTGCATTGACAAAGAATCACATTATTGAGTTTATTAAGGCTGTTCCACCTAAAATTTTTATCCCTTTACGTCTCAGAATGTGCGTTTTATGCAATACTAAATGTGCTGTTATTATTTAAGATATTTGCTTCATTTAAAAAGCAAAAAACATAGAAAGAGGCAAACTAGATAAAAAATAAATGATCATTTCCCATAATATTTGCATTTAGAAGAAAAGGTCTGATCAGGTGGAACAGCCTTAAGGAAATATTGTCCTATCTGATTACAATTTTTGTACTTTGTACACAGAAAATTTAGATGCCCAACCTTCTCTGATAGATAGCTAACCTAAACAAAGTTACAGGCTTTTGCTCATTTGACTGATTCCCAAGCTCTGAAATCATAATGGCAATTCACAATATCTTATAGTGCCGAACTTACTTACTTTATCAACACACTTCACGCTGTCAACAATTATCCGGCGTATTATTTGAATAGATCTGACCGAACTGCATGAAATAAATAAAATTTGTGGCATTTATCGCTTGAATTGCGTTCTACAAATTTACGACAAATAGTAAAACGTGCATTAATAATAACCGGCGGAAAATATAAAAAATGTAAAATAAGTTTAATTAATTGTGTGTACTCTGTTAAGAATATTTAATTGTAGTTAACTATAAAAACATCAGCATAAAGGCTGATCAGGTAGAACAAGCTTAAGAAAATATTGTCCTATCTGATTACAATTTTTGTAGTTTGGACACAGAAAATTTAGATGCCCAACCTTCTCTGGTAGTAAATGATCGTGCTAACCTAAAGACAAAGTTACAGGCTTTTGCTCATTTGACTGATTCTGAAGCTCTGAAATCATAATGGCAATTCACAATATCTCAAATCATAGTGCTGAACTTACTTACTTCATCAACACTTCACGCTGTCAACAATTATCCGGCGTATTATTTGAATAGATCTGACCAAACCGCATGAAATATATAAAATTTGTGGCATTTATCGCATGAATTGCGTTTTACAAATTTACGACAAATAGTAAAACGTGCATTAATAATAACCGGACGAAAATATTAAAATAAAAAAATGTTTAATTAATTGTGTGTACTCTGTTAAGAATATTTAATTGTAGTTAACTATAAAAACATCACCATAAAGGCTTCCTAATAAAACATGCATTTTAATCAATATAAGCATGTTTGAAATTAATTAAATGAATTAAACTATAATTTATAGACGTAATTAATAACATATAATAAATTTTATTAATATTGCCAGGAAACTTTAATTTATTTGTTTATTGTTGGTTGTAAAAATAGAGTATTAAAATAACGCAGAATAAATTTATGAAAATGAATGCGAATATCTGAATATCATAAATAATATTTTTTAAAGACGTTCTTATAGTTATAAATAATTTGTCAAAAACACAAATTAAAAAAAAAAAGAATAAATTTAGGCAATAAATATTCTGAAGCATTTTATTCATCAGGGCTGCAAGTTGAAATTTATGTGTAGAGTTTTTTTATTGTTTATTTTTAACAGAATGTTAAATTTTTTTTTAATATTCTACTTAAAATCCAACATCATAAATAAGTGCGTTTAATAAAAAAAATGGAGGGAAAACTAATATGCGTTCTATTTTATTTTGACGCAAATGGCAAAAGTGCTTTGTTAACAATACTTCAGTTTACCACCAGCTTTAAGCACATAACATATATTCAACAAGAACACACGCATTCTAAAAAAGAGCAAAGTTAAATTTGTTAGATAAAAGAAAGAAAAGAAGAAGAAATACATTTATATGTAAGAAAAGTCCATTTTCTTTTGTTACCATTTTCACGTAAATTTTTTATGAGAAGGGTCAGTTGTAATCATGAAAATTTGCGTTTGTTTTGTGCCAAAAAAACCGTTGAAATAAATAATTTCGCTGCTATGCGCACATAAAAAAACTAACATAAAATTTTGTTTCATCTATATAGTATAGAATTGTAACATAATAATAAAAAATAATTGCTAATATGAACCAGCTGCAATGTTAATATTATTTTACTACAGTTATTAGTAATGTTTTAAACAAAATATTTTCGTAACACTCCAGCACAACATGCATGTTAAATTTTCATCATTATGATTATTTCAAATCACTTCACTTCCAACTCCGAAAATTTATTACCCTCTATCCAAACAAAATTGTTTTTCTTGAAAATAAAAAAATATTTTTTATCAACAATTTAGGTCTATTTTGCTTATTCTATATTTTATTTTCAGTGAATTGAATTAATGAATTTAAAATAGAGAAATTGAAATTTATATATTTGTCGTAATCAGTTTAAAAACGCTTTCGGCGTTTTCTGATTGAGCGAGAGCTGAAAATGCAAAAAATGTAAAAAATTGAAAATTGACATTTATCTTTCAACCGACATCAAAATTCGCTTTTCTAATTCATACATGTTCGCATCCACTTTTCCACTATAAATAGTTAGATTAAATTCTTTTCTAGTAATGGGGAGAATTTCCTTCTTGGAACTGGATGTACATTTTCTCACATATTAAATTGTCGAAGCATTTTTAATCGAAAGGATCACATGCAACACAGAAATTATTCAGTAATATGATTATATAAAATATTATGCAATTTGAAAAACCTATTCCTAAATATTTTTTAATACAAATGTCATTTTTAGTATAGAAAATTACAATTTTTAGTTTGATATTGATAGAAGTAAAGCTTAGGTCAGTTTGGTGGTCAAGAATATGCAGAGGACTGTGGATTTTTGCGAGGTTTCTTATCACTATGTTGCATTTAACTGTTTCATTACGATAATTTCAATAACTGAGGTACGAAAATCGGAAAAGGATTAAAAAATAGCCGTACTTTTAATTAATATTACTAAAGCAGCCTTAGTATTTTGTGTTTTAAAATTTTTGTTTTCAAAATAGAATGACATTTAATACTAATTAACTTATAACTGCCCCAAACAAATGTTCGCTCGTTCAATTATTTAATTGAAATGTCTCTAAAAACTACTACAAAAAGTTCTAATATTTAAATTGTTGATATATTCTTTTTGTTACTAACTGCTCTAAATATTACCTTAAAGTACTGGGAATATAATATTTTTTTCTGTTGTAGTATTTAACAAGAATGTATTCAGGATTGTTTGTTACAATTCAATAGATAATTGAAATAATGCAGGGCGCATATTCATTTAGAAGTGGTTTGGAAATTCCTGAAGGTTGAATTAGCAATAATTTGATACAAAACTTGTTTTACATCAATCGGAGTGGATTTTCAACGACAGGCAGGGATATTGAGAGAAATTTCGGGCTCTGGGAGAAATGACTATAGTCAACGAAAAGTAACTCTGTTTGTTTTTGTAAGGGATAGGAATTGTTGTATGTATAATTTAAGAAGAGAATTTTTCGCCAAAATACATAAGCATAAGCTAAAAAAGTTAATTTTCATCCACTAATAACTGGGGCCATAAACAAAGGCTAGTTTTTCTTGTAGGTAATTTGCATAGGTACTTGTACAGGTTAAAAAGAGAGAAAACAGCTCAGTATACCTCTTTGTGTAAATTAATTAAAACATTGACAGCCTTTTTTATGGCAGGAACCACGAAAGTTACTTTTCGTCAACTATATCAGAAATGAAAAACTACATTTGCAGAAAGTCAATCTTTGACCACCTCAGGCTCAAATAATCAGTACCGAGAACCCCTCCCCCTCCTTTTGTTGCCCCCGCCGACAGTGTTGCATAAAATATTCCCATTTTTATTATTATTTCCAACAATAGTAACTTCCTCAAATTTCCAGCCCAATTAGAACGTTATACAATAACACATTAATAGAAAATCATGGACACTAGTGTAACTCAATTATTACGCTTCATTTAATTAAATTAATTTATTACATATACATGCTCCGGCTGCGCTGATGTTTCGTTTGTGTTTGGAAGAGGAAATTTTATACAGAAGGAAATTCATTTCGTAGTCTACGCCAGAAGGTGTGGGAAAGAAATTCGATACATTAAAATTCACACTGTGACTATTGATCAAACTTTCATTCAACCAAATTTTTCTACGAACAACATTAAAAAACTATTTCGGTAGATTTAATTATTCATAATAATTCATTTTATTCTATTTAGTTTAACAACGCTTTATTTCAATTCATTTCAAGCAAATAATTCAATGAAATTAAATTCTATTAATGTGTTTTAAATGATTATGTAACACAAGTTTTTCATGCGTTCAAATTGCTGTAAATTCATTTCAGATTTGCATTAAGAAATAATTAATTTTAAATCACATTTTAAATAAAATTCGATGGCAGCCCTAAAACACATTTGTACGCCAACCATGATATTATGTGGTGGTTTAGGGTGTGGTGGGGTAGGTGTAATATAGTAGAGGTAGAGGTAGAGGAAAGGAAAAATTGTTTTAAATATGTGCGAACCGTTTAAGAAGCATAAATCAGATCAAGGAAATAATTAACGGCGCTCTAATGGTAACGATTAAAATGAAAATCTATAAATTATTCATAAATTTTCGGTGTGCATTATAATTGTCAAATTAATTATTTAATAAAACCGATAGAACACTACTTTTCCATACGTTCGACTTTCGAAACTATGAGAAGATAAGTTTTATTAATAAATGAAAAGTACAAGATTAGTTCGTTCATTACCATGTTAAATTAAATTATTTGCCTCTTTTTAGTTTCATTTGATCATCTTAATTTGCATGTTACGTCGTCCTTTTTGTGGAATTTATCGCACCTAGAATAATAGCATTGATTTATTAACATATATACATAATTTAATTTTTACAATAAATTCTACATTTTTATGCATGAAATTTATATACATACAGTTATAAACAATGTAATTTATTACCATTATTATGAATTGCAATATCCTGAATATTTATTACATGTTAATAAATTAGTTATTTGCTTATTATAAAATAAAACAATAATACGCTAAACTAGCAAATAATAAACATGCCAATTTCATAACGAAAATTGCATCCTGACTTTTCAATACATTTCTGCGTTATATTATGTTTTTATCTGATTGGCTTTTATTAAATAAAATAATGGAAATGAAACCCCTAGTTTACTAAATATTCTAAACGCCGGGGCATTGTTCGCAAAAGCAATTTTAATTATTTTAAATCCACCAATTTAAAGCCAAAACTTACTAATGATAGAAATTCCAGCAAAGTTTAAGAAAGCGCTTGTTGATTTTCTTCCCAAATAATTGATTGAACATTTTTATTAAACTGCATAAAATAAAATTCAAATGTAGCATTTTACTTTAATTAAATTACATGCGGATAACTATGCATTTCAACAAAATACGAAGTATAATTTTGAAGATTTAATTAATATTAAAGTAAACACTCAAAAATCCGTAATTTACTTTAAAGAGAAAATATTTGTTCTATAAAAATTGATTTTGTTAACAATTGTACAATAATATTTTATAAAATACCAAAATTGTATTTCCTACTACTGATCGGTGTAATAAAGAATATCTTTTTTATATTTCTGAATTTAAATACACCTTTTGCTCATACGTTTTTACAAGGTTTCTTTACCATTTTTTTGATACCAATCGGTATAAACAATAGTAAATGTTATAGTAATATTTTTATTCTAATATGTACTCTTGTAATATTAGTTTTGAGTTTGTTGTGATTCTAAATAAAATAGCATACGCATCTTTTGCGGATGTCATTATTTATCAGTCTTCTTTTACGGATTTAATAACTCATGTTTCATTCGGTAGGTAATATACTATTTCTAGAAGAAATTTCAAAATCTGTGCAATCTAAGAAATCGGTTTTCTAAATTGGTTGCAATATTTCAAGAGGAATATTCTTAAATTTATCCTTTTCGTTCTTTTGACATAAATTATCATCAGCTATAATTACCAATGTTACTTTTACTGTCCCTGACTAGAGTTTGAACTAAAATATGTGTTAAATTCACAATATTTATTAGAATATCAATATATTTTATCTGAATTTTGATATTGTAAGATATTTACTAGCGCGAACTAGTGATCTTTAAATATCTGGTAGTTTCTAATATTTTTTTGGACTTGTGACTTTAAAAATATTAAATTCTACTTTTGAATGGCGGAAAATTGCAAATATATTTAATAATCTATACCTTTAATTATTAAAACTGATACAAGATATTGTATCAAAATTAAAAAGACAGAACATAATTTTCTGAACATATTTGGTCAATCTTTACTATTTCAAACAGTTTTGTTATTTATATTATTATTATGTTATCATCACGCATGATAATACAGATACATATCTGTAAATTATAATCAATTATTAGAGTTTTTGGTCTAAGTCTATGATTTGAAATTTGGCGCTAAGTTTACTTATTTTCTTTAAAGAATTATTCTCTTTTATAATACACATGTGCTTTGATGATTATTCTCACTTTGACAACGTAAATTTACAAATGTAGTGTGAAAGATGAGTATAATTTTTGACGTATTTTGTCATCTATGAAAAGAAGAATAATGTCGGACAAAAAGTATCACATAGCGACATGCCAGTAATGATAACAAAAATCTATACAGAAAGACTTGTGCATAAACCTATAAATGTATTCTATAATTTAATTATTATAATATGTCTTATAGATATTGTAATGTCTATTCTAAATGAGTATTTAAATATAATAACATTGCTCTATGTATTTATTGACATTTATTTAAAGTATCGGTGGAGTGTAATAATAGCAACACGCTGTAAATGAAATGAAATGAAATAAAACTGACCGTCGCGTATTCTAAACACGTAACCAACACGAATTTGAAACAAGCGCTATAATTTTTTTCAGAAGCCATAATTTAATAATTAGATTTGAAAAATCATAGTATTTTTGTACAATATTTTGTTCACCGTTCGTTTCGCATATTGTGCTATCTTTAAAAATGTAGATATTCATAAACAAATATATCGCTTGCACTGCCCCGTAAAATATTTTTTCCAGCCTTTTCACCTATCCAGAAAATGTAAATTTATCTCGTTTTATTGAAGGCTGAAAGAATTTTTCTTTTGGAATCTTCCATCAGGCACATGTGTTTCATGAATCGTGTCAGTCGGAAAAAGTATTTTTTAATACAACTTAAACTAGCATTAGCTTTTGGGAATAAATGATAATTTTGCGTTTTATTTTACTACTATTGTTATTTTACGCTCCATGAATTAATGATTAGGATTTTTTACGTGCGTAATCTATAATATAATTAAAATAAAACCGAATTTATTATTGCAACTATTAGGGAGGATCGTTTATACGAGTTAATAAATATTGTGCAAAGAGAGATTTTTGTGTTTATCGATACATACGTGTATGCCTATTACAAATTGTAGGCGCAGATTTTCATTTAGATTGACCGAGAAAGCCAAACGAGAAAAAAAATCATTTCTGTTTTGATAACTCCGTTGTAAAACTATATTTCAATTTTATATTTTGTACGTGTATGTGTTTATGAAATGTAAAACAATTTTTTTTCCTCCCGTTGATAACATATGTGATAGATCTGGTTCTGTGACAAATTTTCAATTTTTTTGTTTTGTTTGCCATTTTTCTCGTAATGTTTGGGAGAAAAAATCTGTGCTCGACGCAGTGAAAAGATTTACCTTTGGGATAGTAGGGATCATCCCCTATGGAATATTGTAAGCTTCACTAAAATTGTTTTTTATAGATTATCTTAATAGTGACAAGTTTATTTTTTCTTCTCTTTTGCTTTGTGTAGAAGGTTTATTCGGAAGATGCAAAATTGTACGTGACATGAATGAAATTGAATGTTTGCTTCTTCATTTTTATACACAAAAATAATAAATATTTATTATTTGTTTGTAATAGAATGGTGTAGATTCGCAATTCTAAAATAATGTTACTTTTCCTATCATAAGATTTCAAAGCAAGAACAGTTTGCTTTATGGAATTATAAGTATATATAATCGAATAAAAAAAATCTGATTTTCAAGCATGAGTTGAATACTGAAAAAATCTTATAACAGTGTACCTAATGCAGCGTGTAACTATAATAAAAAAGAACAGAGAGGAAAAAACTGAAAGGGCAAAAAGGGATTTTTCCCCCAATAAGAATTTTTTTTTCGTTTTAAACTTAAATACCAGTAGAATCATTCTTTTGATATATTTTAATTAGAAATCTATTATTAACTGTAACGCGTTGCTTATCTTTAATTATAATCCAAAAATAAAAAATTCTACTTATAATTTTCAAAAAAAATATTATACTATACTTATATTTATTTTATTTAGAAATCTATTTTTATAATCATTAATTCTAATCCAAACATTTTACAGTAATAATTAAAACGCCTAAAACATAAAAAGACAGCCATCTCCAATGCTTTAATTAGAAATTACTGAATCAAAAAAGTATGAAAGGTAGCAATGAGGAAGTAAAAATAATTGCTATAATTTAAATATTTATATACTCAATTCTTTTTTTCCTCAGTCATTTCCAAGAAAAAAAGTATTCATATTTTAAATAAAATCACAATACCTGTTGTTTATATTTTTGAAATAAACAAGTTAATGAATAAAACAATGTTTGCTAAAAGCCGTTAAATTGTCGACTCTTCTATTTTCAATTCATGGAAAAAATATTGCGTATATTTTAATTAGAATGTTATTATTAACAATGACACAACTTGAGTATTATATAAAATTGTTGCTAATTGTCATTGCAAAAACGTAAAAAGAACATCTATATCTTAAATACTTTTATTAAAAATCAATCAATAGGCAAAAGTAAAGCAGCATTAAAGAAATAAAAAATATTGAATTTTGTATAACATCGTGTATTGAAAAAAGTACTTATACATAATTTAAATAAAATCACATTATCTGTTGTATATATTGTTTTAGTAAATAAGCTAATTGATAAAACAACATTTACTAAAAAACGTTAAATTGTCGACTGTTTTATTTTCAATTCATGTAAAAAAGAATTGCGTATATTTTAATTCGGAATATATTCTTAATAATAACATAACTTTGGTATAAAAATGTTGCTAATTGTCATTCTACAAACATGAAAAGAACAATCGGTCTTAAACACTCTAATTAGAAACTAATGATGCAAAAATAGTATTAAAGAAATAAAAATTATTGAAAGTATTTTGTATTACATCGTGTATTGAAAAAAGTATACATAATTTAAATAAAATCACATTACCTGTTGTATATATTATTTAAATAAACAAGTTAGTTAATAGAACAACGTTTACTAAAATGCGTTAAATTGTCGACTGTGTTATTTTCAATTCATGTAAAATAGTATTGCGTATATTTTAATTCCAAATGTATTATTAATAATAACATAACTGTTGTATAAAAATGTTGCTAATTTTCATTCCAATGACGTGGAAAGAACAACCATTTTAAATACTTTTATTAGAAATTATTAATGCAAGTAACATTAAATAAAATTTTTAAAAGTATAAATATTTTAAATAAAATTACATTACCTGTTGTATATATTTATTAAATTCATGTAAAAAACGCATTGTGTATATTTTAGTTAGACATCTTTTATTAAAAATGACGCAATTTTAGTATAAAAATGTTGCTAATTGTCATTCCATAAACGTAAAAAGTACAACGATCTTAAACACTTTTATTAGAAACTATTGATGCAAAAATAAGGTAGCATTAAAGAAATAAAAATTATTGAAAGTATTTTGTATAACATCGTGTATAACTTCCGCCAAAGTTTTAAAAAGAAAACTTTCTAAGAAAAACGAACAATTCATAATATAGCGAAATAGTAGTTGTGAAATATGCTCTCGGATGTACAATGAAAGAAAATTAAAAATTAATCAATAAGCCGGCTTTTGAGGGAGCGAAAAAAAAGCACACAACTTGTAGTGTCACTAAGATTTGCCGGTGTTTAAAGCATCAAATTTTAATATTTTATCGATCAGGCGTATAAAATTTTTATAACGCTGCATATTCTTAATCTTATAAATGAAGTAGAAATCACGTGTCGCTGTTGAGCATTTTGTAGAAAACAAACAATTTAGATCATAAAAATGCATACAATAAAAATTACATTGCATAATATTTAAATAATGATATAGTTGTTTAAAAGTGCTGCGCGCTGAAAAAAATACATTTAAATTGTAATTAAATTTACAACACTTTTGCTGAAATTATACGGAATATTATTTCTAGTTGTTAGAAAAACAATGGAATACATGTTTGTGGAAGGATTTACATTTAAAATTGTTTACTAACCAAATATTAATAGAAATTATTTGTATTGTCTCGTCGGGAAGTTTTTAAAGATAAGAAACAAATATTTTTTTATAGTCTATATAAAAAGCGAATTAATTTTTTGATGTTCGTTTATAAAAGAATCAAGCAAAAAAAGGCGGAACTTATTTTTTTATAAATCAGAGACGAGACGTGATTCACCCTTGTCAATAATCTCGCGGCGCTACTGGAATCAATAAGTTGTTTATTTTTTGGAATCCCTGAAATTTATTTTCAAAACTTGGCGTATACAAAAAAAAAATGTAATTAAAGCACGACGAATTATTTTCACCATTATTACATCAACAAGCGGAAAAACAATTTCATATTACGTAAGCTGCGCTTAATAGGATTTTTAATTTCTCTAAAGCATTCTTATTAATTTCTATCAAGTTTCAAAAGTCAATTTAACACTCGAATGGCAATTAAAACAAATATTGCAATTAATAAACCATAAAATGGTAAAATAAAATCTTATTTTCTGCGAAAACTTAATTCAAGTAATAAAATATTTTTGCCAACTTTCTTCTTCTAATAAAGTACTATTTAATTGAGCTCAACTTTTCAATATTCTAACGATAAATTTCTAAATTTATTGTATCTGAAGGTAAATGTTGAAATAGTCAGATTGCAAATTTGTATTTGAATTTGCTGCTTCAAGTTGTGCATAATTTATAGCAATTTTCTAACAAACAATTAAAAACTGCTAAAATTGCATGTTTGATAAAGCAATAGAGGTTGAATTACTTTACAACGACAACTTTGGGGAAAATATATTACAATGCAACATACTGCAAAGCATTAAGTCCATTGTTCAATAAAACGCAAAAAAGAGAATGAATGAATGGTAAACTAGCTTTTAGAAATGCATACAAACCATTAAATTACTATTTACATTAAAGAATTCAATATTGAAGTTAAAGAGCCTCTATGTTTCATTAAAATCTCAATTCTTTAATTAAATTTTTCAGCGCATCAAAAATAAAAATTATTGCCTCGTAATTTTCTTTTTGTTTTTCAGCGGGATTGCACCAAAGCAATTAGTTTTTCGAAAACGCTTTGCATTAGAGTAATTAAATTTATTTTATACCGCTGTCTTTTTGTTTGTGTGGGAAAAATATCGTAGTATTCCAACCGAACTTTTGTAGCGTACTTCAGCGAAAGTTTATAATAAAGCAAACCTTGCTTGCTTTATTTACGTTGCGTCTACCAAACATCCGTATTCATATTTTTATATTAAACTAATTGATTCTCTAAGCAAATCCGGTATGCTTCAAGCTGCTTGTCGTGCTTAATATTAGAAAATTTGTTTTAATTAATTGCGAATTAGATTTTGTACAAAAAAACAACGCATAACTATTTTCCTGAATATTGTTCAATTATAATAAATTCTCTCTCTTGGCGGATATAAACAACGAGATATTAAGACATACTATTTCGATTTTGACCAACTCAAAAGGGCTTTCAACAGATTCCTGATTTTATGGTAAAGGCGAATTCCTAAGACCATATAGAACAGTTCTCTATATACACCATAATTGGGTGTATTGTAATGCGAATGGTATTTACAAAGTGTGGCTCAAAAAAAGTATTAGCCGACATTACTCGGATCTTATTGGGTTTTTATTACAGATGGAAAAGATCAATATTAAACATTTTTATTTATTGGAACATCAAATGATTAAAATAAGGTCTACTAATTCTTTTTTTAATCCAGTATGTTATTAAAATATGCTTGACAAAAAATGTTTTAGTTTAGAATGTAAACGTTGTGGGCTAGTATTAAATTTATTAGTTTTTACTATATTTCAACAAAAAAATATTGACTTTCGTTATATAAAATAATATTATTTATAACGATTGGTCTATCGCAAAGTTCTGACCGCCTTAAAAATAAAACAATAATTGCTACTATTAATATTATTAGTATTGAATTTGTACCAATTTTTTAAATTGTAAACTTTTATTTAGACAATATTTAACTTGAAATCAAGGGAGTTGGGGTTTCATATATTACATTTTCAAAAGCCTTTGTTGAAGGTAAGAGAAAAACATATTTTTGTTGTATACTATAAACGGATAGAACTTTTCAATTAACATGATATTATAATTCACTTATTGCGATGCGATACTTCTATAATCTAGTTGGACAACGTCCGCATTAAACTTATAAATGAATATGGCTTGTCGCTGTATCTAATAGCGTTCAATTAGTGTCCACCTTGCCACTCCGATATTCAAAGCATTTTTTTATTGACTTTATTACATGATGTTTAAGGTCACTTTGTACGAAACAAAGAAAAACGCATTCCGGTTAGAGATTGACACGTTTTTGATGCTGCTGCTTCCGTTTAGTATAAAGGCAGATGGCTGTAAAGCACAAAAATATTAAACTCGGTAATAGATGATTGAAATAAGGAGTCCCAATTCTTATTTTAATACTATAGGTAATTATACTTGTGGGCTACAATTGAATTTTTAGGGTTTTGCTATGTTTAAACAAAAAAACTTATAACTTCTATTTATATCGAATATTATTATTATAACTCACTTATTGCGATGCGATACATCTATAATCTAGTTGGACAAAGTCTTTATTAAACGTATAGTAGCATTCAATTAGTGTCCACTCTACGCCGAGATTCAAAGCAATTTTTTTTGACTTTATCACTTGATGTTTAAGGTCACTGTGTACGAAACAAAGAAAACGCTTGCCGGTTGGAGATTGACACGTTTTTTTGATGATGCTGCTTCCGTTTAGTATAAAGGCAGATGGCTGTAAGGCACAGAAATATTAGAATCAGTAGGATATCTATGCTGGAGGCAGCCAGGACGATAAGTCGTCTATTTGTAGAAAAAATATACAACTTGCATCCAACTATAAATAGTTATAAATAAATTGCGATGTACAAAAACGTACAACAATCGCTTTATTGGATTCTTAGAAATTATATTATAAAATATGGAAGGAATTGTGCTACCGCATATACTACATTTTAGTGGTAGCCCATATTTAGACAACTTCCTCTATTATAACGAACATAAAAAGTAATAGTATGTAAACATCGTGTACTCAACGTGCAATGTCTAATTTAGTATAAAACAAGTTTCTTGATACGATGAATTGCTAGACACCTGTAATATATGCAGGTAGAAATTCGAACCTTTAGAACCGTGCGCTGCTAGTGGTCCGCGACATTTCAGATTGCAAATTTGTCGGTCCGCGCTATTAGAAAGGTTACCGACCGCTGATTTTGACTAAATTACATCGAAATTTGTATAGTTTTTATAAATATGATAAAATCAATATAGTAATTTAGCAAACAGGTATTCAAAATTGTTTAATCGTTAAACATTCAATTCGAAAAATGCAATGAAAAGCATAACAGTATAAATTTATTAAATTTATATGGCTTGTACTTTTTTTTACATTGTATCGTTATTCAATGTATAAAGCTATAATTTTAATTAAGCATAGTAGAATGTATGTATTGTGTAATATTTATAACGTTATTACAATTCGCTAAAAAACTGTTTATTTTACATCCTATTTCCATAAAATGAATATTTTATTAAAAAATTAATTACAAACAAAAATAAATGTACCATTTTTTTGTCTGCGAGATAGCGAATTTACAAACTTTTTCTAATATATAGTACGATTTGACTTGAATTGTAAACAGCGGAGCTTTCCATTATGAAATGTTAATACAATTCGCTAATTGGCTTATCGTATATTTTTCAAGATTATTGCTTTTCAGGCCATATAAAAGTTGTTTTTTTTTTATTCAAAAACTGTTATTACTTTTATTGTTTTTTAAACTTTTTTATGCGAAACTTATTTACAGTCTTTTTTTATTATACGCCGGATTTGACATTTATAAATTTATATAATATATTTTATTAAGACTTCTAAACATTTATCACATTTTTTATATATTTTAGAAGTTTCAAGCTGAAAAGATAGTCATTGAACACTTGACTTTTTTATTAATAACAATATATATAAAAATTGTTGTTCCTGCTTGCTGCAATATTTTAAAGTTTTTTTAACTAACTCTTCTAAATATATTTTTCATCTAATAATTGGTATTTTCATTATTCATCTTTCCTAGTATTGGAATATAATATGAGTTAATTGCGTAGACAAACACTTCACATAGGGCATTTGTATAGAGAATAATACCAATAGTCCTCATATTTAATATTTTTTAAACCGATGAATAATTGATTTTGCTGATTGTTTTGTTGGTATTTGATTTTTTTTTATTTAACCACTTATACTTCACAGCGCATTATTTTGCGTTTTGCGTTTGTGGATAGATTGAATACGTATTAAAATGTATTTCCATGACAACGTGTAAAAACACGTTATCAGCTTTAATTAGACACGTAGTTCGGACATTTTTGCGTATCTTCTGAAAAATTTGACAAAGTTCCAAACGCCGTACTGTATTTAGACAGTGTCTTCTAGATTGCATAATTAGCATATCTTTAACAGTGTAAGATGTATTTGCTAAATGTTGTCACTTTTTGTTGCAATATTTTATTTTTTTAAACTAAACCTCAAAAGTATGTATAATAAGTTCAATCTCAATTCGAACGCTATTATACAAAACTAAACCTTTGTAGAAAATATGAACTTATGCACAAAACAGTGATATAATATTATTAGAAGACATAATCATATAAATACCTATAGCCTCAAACAATTACCTTAAGAGGTAAAGACAGCTACTTCTTAACATTTCGTATATTGTGCCAAATATCAATTTGCGTCTTTGGGTTGTTATGTGATTCTGGTTCCCAATATTTTTAAGAAGCAAATTGGTATTCCAAGTTATACGGAAAATATCATAAAACAACTTTTTTTACATTTGCGGTGTCAATTTCCAGTTATGTTTTTTATGTGATTATGATTCAGAACACCATAATCACATAACAACCCATAGACGCAAATTGATATTTGCCACAATAAACTAAATTTTATAATTATAATAATAGTGTTAATTATAACAGCGTTCGAATTGAGTTTAAACTTATAGTACATATTTGATCCTTTATTCCAAGAATATTATGGAAGGTAGTTGCATATTTGGAGCGTTTTATAGATTGGATAATTATTGGTATATCTTTAACAGTATAAGATGTATTTACTAAATTATTGAATGCCCATTGAGCAGTAACGTATATTAAGCAATAATTTGAATGGTCTCTCTTAATGAACACGAAAATTGAACACATTTTGTCTAGAATTTAATTCAACGAACCAGATATTCCTCATTGATGCAGTCTTAATAAACAAATTAATTCAGATACAAAGTATTGCATGATTTGTATTATGCGGTTGGTAAAATTAAGCCCGTTAATACTATAATATTTGACGAAGAGAATATTACGCAAAAATTACCAATTACGATATAAAAAATATAATAATTCAATGGCAATTGTAGTGTTTGAATATTTGTGTCAATCAATAACAATAAAACAATAGATTTGACCGATGTCGGTATTGTTGTAAATTTCCTTTTTATTAAATTCTATTTTTAAGGTTAAAAGAGTTAATTAGGCATTCCAAAATATGTCATTTCAACTAATGAGGGACAATCTGTCAATCCAAAATATAGCCTTTTTACGACAAGATGTCCTTAATTTTTACTAAATATCTTCAGTAACTGTCTGATAGTGCTCTGCACAGTCTAATTTTTACACTAAATCTTTTTAGCTGATAGTTTAGACAATGTTTAATCGATTCTTCTCTAAGTTTTTCCATTTATGTATAGTATACCATATTAATTTTTAAATAAAATTCTGCATTGTTTAAGATTAATAATTGAATGTATTTAATGTATATTTACCAACCTTTTTAAAGCTGACAAATTGACATTTATAAATCTATTTATTTTCTCGTTTGTCTATTAGGAGGAACAGGGAAATAATTTCAAATTTATTTACATAAATGAAATCTGTTAAGTGCATTGTATATTTGAATAGTATTTATTATAGTATATAGTTCTAGTGCAATTTACTCAAGTGGCTTTTCGTTTATATATTTTTTTGTGACACATATGTGTGGGGTAGATTGGAATAAATCTAAAACGATTGCCTATGGACCCTTAAATAGAAGTGATTGATAGTTTTTTTAAATGTGTATTGACAACCGGCGTTCTGATTTAACATTTCTTTCAATACACGCAGCGCATTTAAAAAAAGTTGTGGGCTTTAAATCCCATCAAAAAACACTCAATCATTATATAGCATTTTTAGAAAGCAATTATTATATCTGATCAATTGAAAGCTTACTGATTTTCATTGCATTATTATTAGTTATTTATTATCAGATTTATTGCTTTTCATTTTAAAGAATCCATATATGTTGTTTATATTATTATTTAACAAAGGTCAAACAATTTAATGCTAATTAATTATTTGTTTAACAAGTTGACGTCCATTTAATTTATTTTTAATGTACATTTTCTATGAATTTTAGTTTTCTGTAATTAATAAATTCTAAAAAATATAATTTAACTTGTCATATGAATAATGTTTTTAATATTGATTGATTAAAGGTTATAAATAAATTCTCTAATACGGTATTGTTATCACAATAATCAATACAGATAATTGAAAAATAATATTAGGGTATATTTCACTTTTAGATTTTATACAATTATTTTAATATTAGTCCATCTCGTTTGCTATCTATTTTTAATATTTGTAATTTATTTACGTTGCATTTTGTATGTACAATACATATACGAGTAGCAGAATAATGATTCGATTATTAGAGTATAGTCATTAATTTTGTAGACGCCATTCAAGTTTTCTACTTTTAGCTTTTTCTCAATCAAAAATAAATTAAATTAAAGACAATTTATTTTCAATACATCTGAAACAGCGTTTTTCACACTTTTTGCTCACGCAACCTTTGTTTTTAATGGTTTCTGGATCGTTATGGTAAGAATTATTGAATTTTTATATATAAGCGAAACTATTTCACAAAATGCTTCGAGAAAAAATGTTGTAATGAAAACGCTTTGCTCAGAAAGATTCTTTAGAATGTATTTTGATTATATAACAATTTGTGTGTTTTATTTGCACTCTTTAGTAAAAATAAAACCGAAATTTGCATAAAAGCGATGAAAGCCATTAAATATGATAACTAAGTACAGTTTACGCTATATGTAGAATTTCATTTAGAAAATGAAATAAATGTTGACAAATTTAAGAGTACGTTGATTAAATGGAAATGTTATTTTTTTACTTAATAGAAGCATTTATTGTCTAGTGTTGAAATCTTATTAAATTTAATAAAGGACACGGAATTTGTGCGAGATTTTCGGAATAGAGAAAATATTATTCATGTAACGTAGAAAATCTTAAGTATATATCCAAAAAAAATAACAAATGATATATTGGACAGCTTCCTTTAAAGCTTTTATCCATTTTTTCTTATTTCTATTTGTTATTTTTATTATTTTTCTAACAATATAACAAACTCAATCTAATAAAATAATAATTGAAAATAAATTCCATTAAGAAAGCATCAGTTTTTAGTAGTTGGGTATGAAGAAAATTTTAATCTACAATGTGTAACATACTTGTATTTAGGTAAACTTTACCATACTTTTGTATTCAGGATACTATCGAGAAACATCTCAATGTACAAGAAACTTTTCGAACTAATGCAAACTTAATAATATTAAGCAATGCAAAAGTTTGTTTTGCAAAAGTGATAAGCAGAAATTGCAAATTATATTTATTTTCGAGAAAAAATCTATGTGTATTTGCAAAACACCACTACGGGGCTTTAATTAACTACAACCTACCACACTACCACTACCACTACCATACATTGTGATTGATAAATCGCGCTAGGTTTTATTTCCATGTGCATGCAAATACTCATTTTGATAATCAAAGACTAGAAACAACGTTTGCCGTCAAAAATATGAAATGTATGTTGGCATTTATATTTGTTTAATCCATAGAGATTCGAAAATTGCAAAGGCTGCGAGGTTTCAAAGAAAATACCAAATATCTAATTAGTTCCACTTAATAAAATTCATTAAATGTGTAATTTTCTGTCTTAAAAATGTGTACTTTAACCAGCACCCCTATTAATTTTATAAGTAAAAAAGAAAGTTTTTTTACAACCACAGCCACATCTTAAATGCACTAAATCTTAACGTTTATTGCATTTGTTTATTTAAATATCTCTCCTTTTTTTGGCGTAATGACTAAATATAAAAACAATTTTAACTTAAACGAATGATATAAAAATAATAATAATAACATTAACTTTTATTAACAATTTTCTTTCTGAATTTTTTTAAATACTCATTTTCTTTATTCAATTATAAGTAGCATAAAGCTAATGAAATGATTGCATTCATTAAGAGAATATATTTATTATGGCTTTAACCATAAATTGCATTTTATTAGATTTTTCTTTATTATACATATACAATATTATTTACTGTATGTATGTATACACCAGTTTCAATTGATAAAATAAATGAAAACTGTTTTTAATTAAAATATTTGAGAGATTCTAATCAAATATTAATTAACGTTATGACATCTTAATCGAAATATGAATGAATGTCAATGCACTTTATTGATTTTCAAAAATAATTTATATTTAATGTCTGGTAGATAGTTTATAGTGATCGCATATCGTTTTCTACATTAAATAAAATATTTAGGACGTCTGAAGTATTTTCATGTAGATGGCAAAAAATAAAAAAATATTTGGTTTATAGTTTGTTGCAAAAGAATTTTATTATTAAAATCCTTTAGCCAATTCAAGAAAAGATACTCTACTCTATTATTACAAAGCTGTAAATTCTTTATTACTTATTCAAACAAAATACGATTATATTATTTTCAATTGATTTCGAGAAGCATTGCTACATGTAGAAATGGTTCTTATTAGAAATTTATTGCTCCTCAAATATTTAGATTATGATTAAGAAACGAATAATTTTTTAAAATCGTAAAGCTGGCTGTATTTTTATATATTAAGTTATAAAGTGAAAATCAAGCCAAACACCAACTCTAGAGTAAACCAAGTCATAAAGTATAAATATTTTAACACCCTAGCTGGCAGTAGATGCTGATAACAAAAATCAGACATAATTTTTTACGCTCCGACTTTCAAAATAGCAACTAGAGCTAGCGTTTCTTTGAAACAATCATAATGATAACAATATTACTACGATACGAGTATATTTCTGCACCAAGAAATGCAACAAATTATACGTGAATAAGTAATAAAATAATCATAACAACACAGTGTGGTTTTTTTATGTTGCTCAAGGAAAGTTAGCAACTATGACCGTGAAAGTTCTCGTCTAATCGTTGTGGGTATGTTTATTATGTAACGCATTTCATAGACTTTAAACAGAAATTTTTCCCATTGGCGTAATAAACTGTTTAACATAACTTCAAGTTTAATTTTACTCCGAAATTATGTAGATATAATTGCTACTACGAAACACTAGGATGAATTTCCAAGTTTTCGAAAAATACTCCTACATTTAATATAAATTATATTCTAATGTTGCATTCAACATTCGCATTGACACTTATATGGAAGATATTTCTAACTTTTTGTTAATGTGTTTAGTTTTTGAACACACAGAAAATTGTACGTGAATTTGGGGTTTTTAGATGAAATGTCGTTATTGATTTTGTTCTACCGCCTCTCGTTCAAATATTTTCGCCGAAAAAATACTCTTACATTTTAGTTTAACGAATAGCAGAATTCAGCGTTTGTTATTTTTACATTTCAAACGTGCAATAGAAAAAAATATCCTTTACTAATTGAAGTGTTAACCTATTTTTTATTGTTGTGTGTAATTAAAACACTCCAAGATGGAAATCCATAAAATTAAATTAAAAATATGAATACTTGAACAATAAAATGCAATGAATAAAAAAAACTACTACTCCTATAACTTGAATACAAAATTTAATTTACGAGCAAAACACATTTTGCTGAGTTTTTCATTTTAAGTGAAGGTGTTGCTCATCAGTAAAATATGCTTGCTCTAGAAAATAAGTTTCTTTTTTGATGGAATGGTTTTCGTGGTGGAAAAAAGATTTACAATTTATCTACATTAAATATATTGATTATATATTTTGTTCGGAGTAAATAAATCTCTATCATGCGGAGGTGAGTAAATTGAGTATTTTCTTTGCACCTGAACCATTATCATTATTTTTAGTTCAAACAAAATTTTCTGCTTTATAATTAGATTAAATTGTCATGTTATTTATTGTTGCATTTTTAATTAAACAAGCCTATCAATTAACACGGTTTCTCGTTAATTTAATTTTCTAAATAAAAATTGTTTACGTGTTAGATTTCATAAATTGAATAATTGCGTAATAGCGCGCCAATTCAATTCAATAAAAATATAAGAAAGTGTTTAAATTCTTGGAAAATCGTAAATATGACAAAGTAAAGTGTCTTTTAATACTTGAAAAATGTTTGCACTCCATATGCAGCACTTCTTGTGCCAGAATTGTAAGAATTATGGAATGAAAGATCTGTTTGCATTGTAATACTACTGACAAAAATTGTTAGGGGAAAATTTATTATAACAGCGAAAATGTTTTCTTTTTTGTTATATAATTACATCACATTGTCATTTTAATAAATGCATTGTATAAAATGAGAATAAAATGAAATAATTAAATTTTCTAGACAAGCATTAAGTATTCGATATACTTTAATCTCTAAATTATAATTTCCGTAATGTTTTCTAAATGCGCAATCAATAATCTTAATTTCTCATTACGTTATTGATGTACTTTCACGTCTATCAAGAAAATAATCAAAAATTTAATAACTCCTTCACGAAAATTTAATTATCAAAATATGCGTTACAATATTTATAGATGGCAAAAAATACTTTGATAGTAATTAATAATGTTAGATTGAAGGAATAATTACTTTTACGTAGACAACATTAAATCTATTTCTGTATTAAAAGAAGAAGCGTCGGTTTGAATGTGTTGTTAATTAAAATTTAAACGAAAATGTAACGAGAAAGTTACTTTATTACGGAAGTAACAAATTTTTTTTAACAATAGCATAATGAAAACATAAACCAATCAAAACTTTGCCTCAAGAAATAATCAATTTTACTTAAAATTGTGTACACGGTGGAAAAAAACTTCCTGCAATAATTATTACAAATTAGTTGCTCCCGTCATCGTGCATTCTATTTACAAATTCATTCGACTTTCAAACTTTACACCAGAGCTTTCTTTAAACATTTTTTTATATATGCAATGCCATTCACGCCTCCTAATAGGATTAAAAATTTGGAAAATAAATTTATCTCGCTGGAATTTTTTTTTCTTCTTTTATCTTATTTTACTTTCAAGTAAATGTTTCAAGTTACTCCTTATAGTGCAGTGCTTTCATTTCAATTCTGCTACTGCAGAAGGAGGAATATTACTTGCGTTTAATCTCATCCCTAAATTGAATAATCTCAAAAATATTCATCTTTACTTTATTTCAATTTTGTCTCTTGAATATTCTTAACATCTATATCACGCTTAATAAACATCATATTGCAGGGAAATTTTATTCACCTTCTCTGGAAAATTAAAAGTTACTTGACATTTTAACAAATTCATCTCGTCTATTAAATTAAAAATTATTTTATTCTTTTCATAAATTGCTTTCTGTCCGTTAAACAGTTTTTTTTCCTTTGCCATAATAGCTTTTTAAAATTCAAAGAATAGATAAGTTTTATTGAAAAATTCAACACTATAACGCTCCTGAATTGTAAAACATAATGATATTGTCTTTTGTTTTAATTGCAAATTTTCTTAAGAACTACTATACAGGATAATTAAAAAAGTACTGCGAGTTTTGTAATTTGCAAAGCCACAATTACAATTTTTAATAACTTTTTCTTCTAGTTATGATATGGCACAAACTTTCTAGGTTGTAAAAATTGATTTTTTGCAGAGAAACTGAAACTGTTACGTTTATGCTTATTATTATAATTTATGAATATTTTGCCGATGAATTTTTCCAATACGCGTATGTGTTTTTTTCTTCTTGTTCTTTATTCAGTAGAACATCATTGTGATAAACGTACCAAAGAAAATTGTCTGACATATCTTTTTACTGATGCAACAGCTGTATCAATATCAATAAATCAAAATATATATAAGTATAGAGTAGATAAAGTGTCAGTACATAAAAAATAAATATGATAATATAAATTTTGTACTTTTACATTTGCAACAAATTTTCTTTACGAACTTTCGCGCTCATGCAAATACAAAGAAATAATTTTTATTTCCTCGCCAATTTTTTCTTCGTTGCAGAATTGTGAACAGAATTCACCGTTCATATATTATTCCACCAACGATTTCACTCTTGCTAGAAATTCCAAACACAGCAAAATAATAATTTATATTAATATTATCCCAACGTTATCTACATTGATATCATCACATTAATAATTATATGTTATATGCTGTTGCTTCAATCTCAGGCACAACGTTCATTATTTTTCTCCTCGGCGTCTTTTTTTATCGATTTTTTGCTTCTCTCTCTGTTACAAACATGATGTATTATCATATTCGAATATTAGTTTGACTTTTCTCCAAACTTTTCTACACCGTCATTTTATTTGTCTTACTTGAATTTTCATAAATATATTATTTATTCATATTATACTTTACTTTCAAATAAAAAATACTAAATACTAGCTAAGATAAAAAATTAAATTAAAGGTCTACGTTTTATTTTGTAGCAGCCTCGGATAATACGATTTTTTTTTTGTTTGATTTACTTAATAAATATATTGTTTATTGATATTATACTTTACTTTCAAATTAAAAAAGCACGTAATTTTTATATTTCGACATGCTCAAATAATATGATAGTTTTTGTTGCATAAATGTTAAAAGAAATGTCTTCCTTTTACTTAAGTTTGAATTTTAATAAATATATATTTTTATTGCTGTTTTTTTTGCTCTCAAATTAATAAGAAAATACTAAATACTAGCCGAGAAAAAAAACTTGCATTAAAGTTCTACGTTTTATATTGTAGCAGGCACGAATAATACGATATTTTCTGTTAGATTTACTTAATAAATATATTGTTTATTCATATTATACTTTACTTTCAAATAAAAAATACTAAATACTAGCTAAGATAAAAAATTAAATTAAAGGTCTACATTTTATTTTGTAGTAGCCTCGGATAATACGATTTTTTTTGTTAGATTTGCTTAATAAATATATTGTTTATTGATATTATACTTTACTTTCAAATTAAAAAAGCACGTAATTTTTATATTTCGACAGGAACAAATAATATAATAGTTTTTGTTGCATAAATGTTAAAAGAAATGTCTTCCTTTTACTTAAATTTGAATTTTAATAACTATATATATTTTTATTGCTTTTTTATTTTGCTCTCAAATTAATAAGAAAATACTAAATACTAGCCCAGAAAAAAAACATACATTAAAGTTCTACGTTTTATTTTGTAACAGCAACAAATAATACGATTATTTCTGTTAGATTTACTTAATAAATATATTGTTTATTGATATTATACTTTACTTTCAAATTAAAAAAGCACGTAATTTTTATATTTCGACAGGCACAAATAATATAATAGTTTTTGTTGCGTAATTGTTAAAACAAATGTCTTCAATTTACTCAAGAATGTATTTCAATAAATATATTCTTTATTGCTTTTTCTACTTTACTCTTAAATTGATTTAAAAAAATACTGAATATTAGCTAAAATAAAAACATTCAATTAAAGGTCTACGTTTTATATTTTAACAACCAGTAATAATACTTTCCTTTTTCTATTAGATCTACTTAATACTTAAAAATATATCCCTTATTGATTTTTTACACTAAATATTACCTGCAGTATACTATAATTTTCCTATATATTATCTATTGTACATCTATCGTAATAAATTCAATTCTAAGAATATATTTCGGTGAGTTGTAAATAAATTCATTATCGGTTTGTTTCGTAATTATCGTGTGTTTAATAACAATAATTTATATTTGACGTGTGACTAATCATTTTACTTTATTCTCTAGTATAATATCAATATTTTGCCTGCATTACCACGCGTAATTAAATGTTGATAAATTCAAAATAATTAGAATTTTTATGCTGTTGGAAGTATTGTAATATCCTATAGATTATATATAATAATTATTGAGTATTATGTTTGCGCTCAGTGTGTTGTTTGAATAATTGAAGGATTTGTCTAATTGCATAAAAATCCATATCGAATAATTGATTATTTACCTAGATGCTTAGATTGAGTTCGATCTCATTAATGCCGTCAATAAAAAAAATACTATATATGTATAAAAAATCGATTAGCGACGATTTGTGAAATGTTTCAATTAGTTATATTGAATGTTTGTTTTCGTATTTCATTAGCTTTTAAACGTTTCCAACTTAATCTCTTTTGCAATTGACGACAAAACTGTTAAATAGTTTATATTTGATGAACATTTTCAAGCAATTATTTTGTAATGGCGATGCTCTCACAAATTAAAATCGCTATTTTCTCATTATTTTTTTAATTAATTTAACACATAATATTGCCGTATCGTAAAATCTACACAAAGAGATGCAAACTGTTTAACAACTTTGTTACAATTTCACAAAACGGCTGATTTGCAATAACTTTGATTCATTTATGGCTTAAGTATTTTGATTAATGCTGATAAACACAAATATAATAGAGTTTGTACAAAATTGTAATGAGAATATTTATGAATTTATATTTCATTGCATTCATATTTATTTCATTTGTTTACTTTCAATCTTCGTGTTTTTAAAATAATGTTTTATTAAAAATGTTTTTTTTATATTTTTGATTACTCCGGAACAATGAGTAAATATTAGAAATATATATTGATTATTAATAAATTTACTTTTAATGTAACCAAAATTCGCATAAATATCTTTATTTCAAAATATATATTTAATCAACTAAGTTTGTTTAATAGTGATGATTTTTTTCTTACTTAAGTAAGTAGTATTAATATTATACTATTATTATTTTATGTAGCAATTTTTATCTGTAAAAACTCAAAAGGAACGCATGTAATCAAACACAGATACATATTCCTATATTTTCTTGAGACACATTACAAAAAAATCATGATTAGTTGGCAGAATTTCATATATGTTGCTTTGTAGAATTTTTAAAATGATATTCCCCGATGTAGAGTTTAAATCTTAGAGTCAAACCTGAGATTAATCTTCTTTTTAATATATATTTGAAAACTAGTTAAGATAATGCGAATGTACTCTCTTGTGTACAACTTTGATCCTAGTTGCTATTTTTATTAAGTCATTTTATTGTATATATTTATTTATTTATTATTTTCATCTTTCAAAATTTATTTATTTAGACACATGTTCGTTAAATCTACAATTTCAACATCCCTCGTAAAATGTGGACTTTTTAACGTGTATATTTACGTTCACAATATTATTTTAAGAATTAGTAGACTTTCCGTTTTATAATTTCATTCTAATTCATTAAATATTTAATTCTTTGAATACACATTCATTGAATAAAATATTATAATATGAAGCCATAAAAGCATTTTGATAGAAACTGACTCAAGTAAATTGTTATAAAATTGAAATTGAACGATTCAACAAATACGGATTGCATCATTAAACCCATAATTTTCCGACCCAAACCTTTCTATTGCGAAATTCATTAAAATTCAGATTCGTCATTCATATTTAAATAATACCATACTTTTATGTTATATATAATATTCTATTTCTTCTTGTTAAATGATTATTATCTGGACAAACAAATAAATGACATGAAAAGATTTGAGCTTATAGATGTTATTTATCCAAAATGAAAAGATGTTTGATGTAAAGCGGGTTTTTTTGATCTATAAATAGAACGTAAAGTACTAAAGGATATTATTTAGATAGGCGATACAATTAAAATTTTAATTTTTTAAAAAAGCTTGTGCTTTCAAGTATAAATAAATAAGAAAGCTTTAAATGTTTGATTTGATTAAGCAAATAAAGTGTAGAAGATGTTTATCTTGCATTTTATCTGCTTACAAAAAGTATTTTTGAGTTGAATTTTCAATAAATGAAAAACGTTCTTGCTCTAGAAGTAAGCTAAGACTCGCTCTATAATTGAATTAATTTTATTAAAATGATGAATAAAATTTCGGTTTGGTTCGTTTGAATTCCGTCCATTTGAAAATTGTGGTCAGCAATACCTTCCATTCATGAACTATGTGACTATTCATCAATTGAAGCTTGGGGTCTTGAATAGACTTTAAACTAATATAACATAACTGCGGTTTGATGGCCATTCGAGAAAATTAAAATTTTTACGAAAATCATTTATGTATTCTATACTAACTAGATATATAAATATATAAATAAATAAATAAATAAATAAATAAAACATTATTATTTAAAATACAGTAAATTTTTATTCATTTATTATTGAATTTATAATTGAAAATTATATATATGCATGCATTTTAAATAGGCAATAATTGCGTTGTTTTTTATAGAAAATTTATAATTTTGTTTGCTCATTTTCTAGTGTATATTTTGATGTTGCATTTTTGTGTGTGTTGCGGAGCATAAAAGTTGGTGCAAACGAATGAAAACAATTGAAAGTATAAATGGTGTTTCAGTTTTCTGCTCGCACATTTGTATGGTTTAATTTTTGTTTTCTCCTAGTTGATTCTATTTTTTTGCGTTTCGCCGGTTGTTTTTGTTTAGCGTTTTTTTTTTGTAGAAAAAGCAAATTGACAATAAACTGTTGAGATTAATAAAAAGTCGACCTCATAAAAACTATATTCATTTACATGTTTGGATCCTAGTTGAAAGAAAAACGAATGAAATGGACACACACATAAACAATGAATAAAAAAACTTAGTTTAGGCTAGTTGCCATACAATGTTGATTTTTAACTTATTTGCATTTTAGCGGACCAATTTTTTGTTGTTGTGCGGTTTATTTCATTTAAGCTCAAAGTTTATGAATGAAATTTATACAAGTGCAATAGAAATTTAAGTCGCTGAAATGCTCCATTTATTGTTATGTTTATAGAGCAACAATAATATAACTTACATTATCAATAAAAATATTTGTATTTATTGAAAAAGACTTTTATGTTTGGCATTGTGTCAAAACCATTCGACTAACACTCTAAAGCCTACGTCTACATGTACCGAACATAATCTGTTTTTCTTTTAATAACACAAACAAAGAAAAGCGTGCTGTTGGTGTTTTTGTAGTCCAAAATGTTGGATATAAATTTAGAGTGTTTATACAATAATTGATAAAGTTGACTTTTGAAATGGAATTGCCATGCTCGAAATGTAATATATGACAATTATAACGAAAGCATTGTTCGCGTTGCGATCGTAAACGTTTCACGATAAAACTATTTAAAAAAAAACAACTAACCATTTTTGCGTGACAAAGAATCGACTGCTAATTTTATTATAAGTTTAAATGTTTGATTTGCACTTTCATTGATTGTTAATTTGTTGTTGATTGAAACACTTTGTCAGTTTGAGTGTCAAAACAATACCAATCAACAGTCTGGCTCTCAAAAGTAACTCAATAAACAAAATTAATCCTCGATAAAAATCGACAGTTTGCGTATTAAAATAATTACGTAAAGCGTTTGAGTAAAATTGAATTAATTTTGAAAGTGTAATAAAGTTTTACGAAATAATAATTTGAATTGATTAAATACATTCACAGAATATTTTTAAGCTCAATTTGTAGAGAATCTTGGAAACTTGTCACCCCTAAAATTTTACCACCCTTGGAATAAGTACGTGACTACTTGTAAATCCGTAACGTAGTATTGATTTTACTAAAAATTTTATTTTACTTGCACTAACGCCACTCATCATTTGTTTAAAGTAAATAATCTAAACAATAGTGTTACGTTTACGTTCTTTTTTTTCTTATAAAGATTTATAGCAAAATAATTTATATTAATACGTGAATGAATAGGTTGCTGGTATATTTGAAAGGAAAAAAAGTAGAGCGCAAGAATTTATTTTCCCCATTTCGTTAAACATTAATAAAACTTCTCATTTTATAGCGTTCATTTTCGTTTTTAGAAGTGTCATAAAATTAATTTCATTGATAATACAAAAACAAAAATATATATAGTTAAGTAAAACCCATTTTCAAATATTATTATCATAGAGAACTTTCAACATTTCATCTCACATTCATTTCCGTTTAGAGAGAACGTCTATAATTAAATCGAATGCTCGCATAAAAATTTATATTTAAGGTTCTTTATTCGATATTTTCTGTTTTGTTTCTACGCATATATTAAAAAATTACTTTTCTTTATGCTTCAATTTAATGAGAAATAAATGACAGATCTTGATAAAAAGAAAACAACTCAATGTAAGTCATTAAAAATGTTTTGATTCTTATCGTTGAGGATTTTTTGCTTGATTATTTTTCTAAATAATATTGACTAAGTAATTGTATGTGATTTATTTAAATGAGTTACGGAGTAAAATAAAAGAAACCTAAATAGCTGTATAATTTGAAAATAAATTCTTAGATAAAATAATCACAACTAGATTAGATCAAAAAATCTAATTAAACGTCTAGCTTCTACATTTTACCAACCGCAAATAATACCATTGTTGCATAATTATTTAAAACAGCCAAATGTCTCGTTAGTTTACCTAACATTGTTTTTTTTTACCATTGAAAATTTTTTATCGGATAAGCTTCTTTAAAAAGTGACACTTTCACTTTTTTAAATTCTTTATGATATCAATATACACAATACCGTTTCAAATCCGCTTAAAAGCTGGCATCACAAAGTTCTTAAAATAGTTATGTATGGTGTGGCTATACGCTTTACTTTAATATTGAAGAGCGATAATTTAATTGATGGTATAAAAGTTAAAACGACAAAAAATATTATAGTACAATATTTAATTTATATCGATATTTCGACTTCTTGGTCATGTACAGAATAGTAAAATAGTTATGCAAAACTTATTTATATACTACAATTCTAGGAAAATATGGGCAACTTAGATTTATTTGTTCATTCTCTAACATTTTATTATATGTCAACGCCTTTTTAATTTCGTACATTTCTAAGATTTATTTATAATTTTTTAAAGTATTTAAATAACTTGATTCTCTAAGTGACTGTCGAGAACTTGTTATAATACAATTTAGTGTGAAAGTTATTGTCTTTAAAGTATTGGCTATCGCATTCATTTTTTCTTTTCATAATCACAACCCTTCAGAAAATTTCACACTCTGGCACATGTATGGAATTTTCTAATTAATATCTATTACATTGAATCAAGTACATAGAACACACACGTTACAGAAACGGATTTTATTTCAATAACGTCAAATCGTTTGAGCGAAGCGAAAGATGTAAGAACTAGTTTATTAAAAGAAAGTAACGAAATAAAAAGTACTGAAGTATATTTATCCTTTGTGATATACTTCGGAGTACGCCTAGTGAGCCTCAAGTTAAAAACACAGTTTCCACATGGAAAGTAATAAATATAGTTATATGGAGACAAATCCCAATCGCCTATATTTAGCTTATAGTGTAGACAGCATTTCATTAATTTGACTTTCAATAAGTTTTTAGTTGTTGATGCAGGACCAATAAAGATATAAAGCAAGGCTTGTGTATCATAACCCAAACACATTACATTAAAACAATTAAACATTTGTTGAGTATTGTTGAATTATTTAAAAAAGAAACACCATTTTACGACTACATCGTACAGACGTACTTTTCATATTCATATTTATTTATTTGTTTATATTTAATTTTTACAATATGTACCCGTTTGTTTCTTATTTGTTTATAAATGCATTATGTAATATAAATATTATGTCTAACCAACAAATTGTGTTTCTTTTTTAAATTATCAAAACAATTACATATATACAACTAATCACAAATCTAAAAATAACACTTTTTACGCAATTTTAATTAAAATTAGGTTTAAACAGACGCAACTAATTATAATTACTAATCATTATATCCCCAGACATTATTCTACAAATATCAAAGAGATTGTGCTCGCTCATTTATTAGTTTGTAGGAGATGGAGTATAATATTTTGAGCCTAACCAATTTCTAAATCACTTTCTCTATATATTTGACATATGAGTATTAAATGTCATACATTGATTAATAAAAATGGAAATACTGTACTGTGTGTGTTTGTGTGAAAATTGAAATAACCGATTAATTAAATAAAAACGGTTTCAACATGTGAAACTGCTGTACCAGCTAATGACTGATTCTGTCATATAATCCACAAAAAAATTCAAGAATGTCATTTTTAATGATAACATCTGATTGATAATCACTTTTTAGGAGGGGATATTGTTTTTGAAATATCCAGTAGCGAAGAAGAAGTTTTTCCTAAAATTCTTCGATCAGAAAATATTTAATATAATGGATACATTATAAAAAAAAATAAAGAATCAAAACATCGAGATAAAAGATAAAAGCTGCATGTTTCGTAAAAACAAAATCGGGGAAGAATGAAAAATGCTTTTTTTTCTAAATAAAATTAACATAAATGTTTGAGTCGCTATCAATTAAGATACATAATGAATGCATTATTGAAGTTAATAATAAACGAGCGTTGTTTAAAGATAAATAATAAAAGAAAATGTATTGTACAATATATTTACATTTATTTGAGTTAAATATTCAAAATAATTTAGAATCGGTGCTCCCTTTCTAGGATATCAATTATCATTAATTTCCATAATGAATACAGATGATAGATTATCAACTAAGCTAACAAAAGAAAGTAAATACAACATATAATAAAAAGGGAGTAATAATGATTAATGTTTAATGGCAACTGTAATTAGTAATAATTCTCGTTGTGCTGGTTGTGTGCTTTTTTGCAACTCTCGAGCAACAGCAGCTCATTTTCAGGATTCAGCACTAAAAAAATTAAACTTTTTTCATCACATAGTGCTTTTTTATCGTCGACTAGTATGCTTTCTTTCATTTTTTATGTTTCTGTTCTAGTTACATTATTTTATGAAAACATATGATTATCACCTTGTAGAATGTGTCTTGAGATGAAAGAAATTTATGTATTTTGCAACTAGCATTTTGTCCCTCTACATTGAGTTAAAAGATTTTCTGGGATTTAGACTGTAATTTAGTTAAGCTCTTCGCGAGATACAAAAGGACATTTTCTTCACTTTATTTTATCATCATCAGTAGCTATTATTTAAATAAATTTTATTTATTGTCACAATAAAAAGTTCCCATTGCAAAAATTTAATAACAAAGTTATAACTTTACTTTCTTATTATTATTACAACATAAAACAAAATTTATTCAATCCGAAAGAAAACTAACAAGCATTTTGCTTAAATTAAATCTCATTTATGTTGCGTTTTTCTTCTCGCACAATTACATTTATTTATGAAACAATAGTGGCAATTTAAACAAACACACTTGTAACGATAAACGTTATCAACCTCAATATAATTACGGTTTGTGGTGAAACTTAGATTTGATTAGATCCCCATCTCGACATGATAATGGTGTGTTAAAAACAAAAGATGAGATGAAAAGATGAAAATGAAAAATGATAAATAAAAATAAATTTGCTTACTCAATATAAATATGTACTTTAATCAATATTCATGAAGCATCAGGCTTATAACACATTTTATAACGTGTCTTACAATCTGATAAGGTTGAAAATGATAAAATTTTCATCATCATTAGTCGCATTCATGTATTGCATAATAATAAATATTGCTGGAATATTGAAAAATCATTTATATATTCTCTATCGTAGTATCTTATTATACTATATTTTATTATATTGATTTGATCAATGATGATGAAATAGCATTATTCTCAAACATAATTTATAAGTTTCAAAGTATATTTTTTGCATAATTATTTAAAACAGTTAAATGTCTCAGCTTTACCTAATATTGTATTTTTTTATTATAGAAAAAAATTTATCGGATAAACTTCTTTGAATAGTAACACTTTTGCTTTTTCTAATTCTTTATGATATCAATATACACAATACCGTTTCAAATCCGCTTAAAAGTTGCCATCACAAAGTTTTACTTTAATATTGCCAAGCGATAATTTAATTGATAATGTAAAAGTTGAAACGACACTAGGTGTAGTTCGTAAAAAAACATTATAGTACAATATTTAATTAATATCGATATTTCAACATCCCGGTCATCTTCAGTATAGTAAAAAAAATATAAAAATCATTAGTCGCATTCATGCTGGAATATTGAAAAATCATTTATATATTATATTTTATTATATTGATTTGATCAATAATGATGAAATAGCATTATTCTCAAAGATAATTATAAACTTATATAATAATACTAGGAAATTCGACGCTGTTTATATTTCGCTTTTTATTTTTATATTTATGCAGAAAACACTTTTTGTAAATCGTTGAATCCGGCAAGCTATTCGAAAAAGTTTCGAGGATGTTTAGGGAGAATTCAATAAATAATTAAAATCCAGCTTGAATTAAATGAATTTGATTAGTGCATTTTTTCCACTAAATATTATTCATGAGTTAATTGAATTTTGGAATGAATATTTATTGAATTTATTAATTGAATTAAACTGTCAGAGGTAATTAGTACGTTAGTATAAGTTAAGTTTGATCTAAATTATGAATGCAGTTTCTGAATTAATTAATCGCGGTTTTGTTTGCTGTTGAAGAATGTAAGCTTAGCTAACAAATGAAGAGAGAGAAATAGAGAGCAAAAAAAAACACGTTTCTACTAACCTGTATTACACGATTATAAATGAATTACATTGAGTTATATATAAGATTTGTTAATCGCTGTCCTAAGGCACCACAAAACATCTTACTTAATGTTGAAACATTCATTTGTAACAGCGTTGTTACCCACATCGTGTCCCACAAAAACGTCCTAATGTTCAACATTATCTCTAGATATTTAATTGTCTTGCATCTTTGTCTACATCCGGGCTCCATCTAAACATTTTTTCGGCAGTTACCAGTTACTCTTACTTATTGCTGTAGTTTCACGGTGGAAAAATATGAAACTAAGCTAGTTTTATTTTCCACCATTTATTTTTATTACTTAAACCTTATTTTACTATGATATAAAACGAAAAAAAAACTATTGTCAACTGGAAATTTATTAAATATAATAAGTATTGTTATAACTAAATGTTTTTTGTGTTTATTCACTTTACTGCGAAGATACTTTTTAATTTAATAGAAATAAAAAAATACGTAATATCAAAACTAACTAATGTGATTCTACATTTAACTTATACAAATATCTAAAAATTAAGAAAAAGGTGACGAATGTCGTTATAAAAAATAAGCATTTCTTATGCAAGCAAAGTTGGTAAATCTTTTGCCACCATTTATTTTTATTACTGAAACCTTATTTTACTATGATATAAAATGAAAAAACAAACTATTGTCAACTGGAAATTTATTAAATATAATAACTATTGTCACAACTAAACGTTTTTTGTATTTATTCACTCTACTGCGAAGATACTTTTTGATTTAATAGAAATAAAAAAATACGTAATATCAAAACTAATGTGATTGTACATTGAACTTAAACAAATATCTAAAAATTAAGAAAAAGGTGACTAATGTCATTATAAAAAATAAGCATTTCTTATGCAAGCAAAGTTGGTAAATCTTTTGTCACCATTTATTTTTATTACTGAAATCTTATTTTACTATGATATAAAACGAAAACAACAAACTATTGTCAACTGGAAATTTATTAAATATAATAACTATTGCCATAACTAAACGTTTTTTGTGTTTATTCACTTTACTGCGAAGATACTTTTTAATTTAATAAATATGAAAAAAATAACGGCGTTAATTATAAACATACTAAAACCCATTTAAATATAGTTACGTTTAATTAAAATTCGTATTTAGATGACATCTTTAAAATTGAAGTGCGGGTAAAAAATGGCGAAAAGGTAAATTGAATAAACACATTACTTGCGTATTTTTCAATCTATTTCATAGCATTTAATTCCCTAGTTAGCAAAAGTGTGTGATTTATTTATGATATTCAGATGTTTGAAGCTGACTGATTTGCCGCCAAAGTACCATAATTAACTCTTGAGATTTATACGAATTTTTATCAAATAATGTGGAACAAAAAAGTGCACATAAAACACTTGATCTACTTTATATGCAGTTTTTTGTTCCTAACTTGATAAAAATTCTAATAAATCGCAGGTAAATTCATTCCAACAACGTACATACGTATATATACGTACACATACGATGAAAAAATTCTTTTCAATTCTAGCAAATCATTTATGAAATTGTTTAAAAGCACACGAATACCGTTAATTAAAATAATAAATAAAACATGCTAGAACAGTATAAAAACACAAAAAAAATGGCAAGAAAAGAGCGACCATAAATTCATGCAGTTTTAATGAATTGTTATTTATTATCTTTGTGTGATGTTTAATAAAAAATAAATGAAATAGAATTGAGCTGTTTTAATTTTAAACTGCTAGTTCATAAAAATGTGCCATTTCAAAGCCACGGCAAATAAATTAATTAAACAATATCATTGTTTTAGTACTAATTAATTTAATTGCATTGGCATTTTTCTAATTTAGATTAAATTTATTCAATGTTGGTTATGATTGTTAAATTAATGTATGCATGAGCAAATAAATAAGCGTATCTTTCCCAATTTTCACATATTATAGCAAACTATATATGCATTTTTATAATTTAAATTAACCATTAGTTGTGCAAATATTTTATATGAAAATATAAATTGCTCTAAATTATAGAACAACATTTTATGGCGCAATAGTGGCACTAAAAACCAGTATTTATTAACAGGGCATCGTATAGGTATCGCTTCAATTGTTAAATGGTCACAAACCACAAAGCGGTAGTTTTGAGTAAATCAATTGTTTCATAAAAAAATTTCAAATAGAGAAAAAATTGCTATTGTATTTTTTATTGGACATTGATGATTTAAATGTATTAACTCGAATATAAATGTTCAATACATTATATCTTGTTACATTTCTAGCCTTGCTGGATAAAAAGTATATTAGAAATAATATCGGTTAATATGATAAAAGGTCTCTAGGCATCGCCAGTTGTGATTCAATTGTGAAGCCAATTACGCCTACAGCTTAACATTGTACTATATAATATAAGAGACTGATGAAAAGATTGAACAAAAATGTGGCTTGTCATTATGTATGGATAAGCTCTTCATATGAAGAAATGGTTGAAATTTCCTTCTCTGGTGAATGCGCCGGTTATTATAAGTACGTAATGTTAAAACTAACTAATCTATTATTGTACAAATATCCAAAAATTAAAAACAAGACTACTAATATTATTATAAAGTAATAAACATTTCATATGCAAGCAAAGTTGTTAAATCGTTTGCTCTTTAAGATAATTACTAAGCTGTTGATGCTTTTTTCCTCTTATTATTGTCTGTTTGCTTATTATGAGACTCAATATTATAAAAATGTTTGTTTCATATTTATTTGTTAAAACCACTAATAAATCTGTATATGAAGACATGGTTTAAATTTCCTTCTCAGGTGAATGCGCCCTTTTTTATAAGGAGATAATATTTAAACCAACTAATGTAATTGTAATTTTAAAAAATTTAAAAATTGATAACTAATGTCATTTCCATATGCAAGCCATGTTGTTAAATCTTTTGCTCTTTGAGATAATTACTAAGCTGTTGATGCTTTTTCCCCCTTATTTCTCTCTGTTTGCTTATTATGAGACTCAATATTATAAAAATGTTCGTTCCATATTTATTTGATAAAACCACTAATAAATCTTAAGGAAATTAATTCCGGTAGTAAGTAGTAATGTATCATCTTAAAAGGGTTTCCTTTATTATATATGTTGATATAATCTTTTGATCCGGATTTTTTATACGGATATGTAATTTATCATACACTAGATGAACTTTTTCCATGTATACGTTTATTGTGGCCATACCTTTAAGAAAAAAGAAAGTATATAATTATATACTTTTATATATTGTTTTTATTGCTAGATCTTATTATATGAAGAGCAAAGGAAAGAAATAAAATAAAATATTATTTTTTTATGTTTGTTTTTGTCTCAATTTGTATGAAAAATGCGTGCTGAAGAAAAGCGATATTTTATGCCAGGTCATTTGAAATTTAAAGGAATATACTGCCTAAACTTAAAAGTATATAAGAAAAAGAAAAACATATTTTTATAAAAAGTGGGAGCAAATGGAATGAAAATGTAAAATATCCATATAAATATATTTAGAAAAAAATTTAAATTTATACATGAGTAAACAAATTTTAATGTAAATTCAACAAATAAGCAGGACACTCAGATACACATATAATATAATCACTTTTATTTAAATTTTTATATAAATCAAAAAGATAAAAGCGTACAAATTCTAACGTCACTCAAATCATAATTAATGCTCAACACAATATTTATTACATAATATAAAATAAATACAGAAAATATTGACGTTAGTCGATACATTTCAGAAAATATTTACCTACCTACCACCTATCCTTTCATTTAAAATTTTAATTAAAAATAGATTTCGCTAAACGTAAACAAACATATTCGTTTATAGGAAAATCAGTTCGAAAACGGTCAATCATTAGAAGTTAATCCACAAATTTAATTAAACTTATAATTGTATATTGAAATTACTAGCGGTGGTCTATGTACTCGTACATACCTATACATGCACACACACACCATTCTGTTATTCAACATTGTTTTCCTTTTGTCCATTAGACAAGAACAATGAAAAATTGCAATACTACCAATGTATTTCATAAAACCGCTCATACAATTTCTATCAATAGACATTTTATTGAAAACAGTTGCAATTAATAGAAATAATATAGCCGAAAAAATCATATTCGGTTTGAAAACTAATTTGAAAGCCGAAAAAATTTAATAATTTGCATCGTTCGTCATTTAAAACAAATGTAACATGCACATATTATACAATTACTATACATTCGATCTACAGTGTAATTAATATACATATTAAATTTGATTATCTTAAAAATTATTAAGTGTACAGATAACGAAACGCATCAGTAAGCTAACATAATGCAAAATGACGACAGTTTCTAAACAAACAAATTAGCAGCCCATACATACAATATTTCGTATTTGTTGTTAAAACTTAAGAGTGCATAAAAACTGAAACCAAATTATTTCTATATATAATAATTATTTCTGGATTTGATAATACAATATATACACAAAGGGGCATTCTGCTGTGCATTGCTGAATATTTTAAGATATAATTTGCACTAGATTGCTCTTCACATCTTCTTGAAATTAAATTTGTCCAACGGGGTAATGACGTTTGGAAAAGGCAACGAATGATGGTTTAGATATGAATTATGTCCAGGATGTTCCATACAGAATGATAATTACAAATGTTTTTTTTGTATATTTAACGACAAGTTTACAATATGTTGACTTTTTACCTATTTTATTCATTAGATCGCAATTACCCTGCTAGTTTCGCCATTACCCCTTTTTGATTTTTCGATACTGATTTATATTAACACGGATTTTTTTTATATTCATTTAGATAGTATATTAATTGTTCTTTCATGTACATTAGTTGCAATTTATTCGTTATTTGTTACTTAAGAATAATTTCTAATTATTCTTGGGGGTGCGGGATTCTCCCACTCTTCTCCCCTAGTAGTTTTAAAATAATATTCATATTACTACAGAAGAAGTAAAAAAAAACAAATTTATTGAAAGGGTTTTAATTGAAAGCATATAGTAAATTTCCAACCATAAACCCAAAATTTCAACATCGTATGCATATGACAATGCGGGAAAGTTTTAATGATCTAATTGTGTGAAAGCATTCAGTTATTTCTGATATTAGTAAAATGGCGTTATTTAATATCGAATTTAAATATAAAATGTTCACCTTTTAAAATATATAATTTTGTATTTATATGCAAATGAAATGTAATTGATTTAGTCATTGAAACTATTTTACTAACGAAGCTCTAACACTAACTAAACGATAGTATAAAAAATCGTGATAATTAATTTTGTACGGTAAATCATTCATTCATTATTTGTTTGTTAGACTACATTTAATTAAAAGTGAAAATGCAAAGAAAATATGTAAATTACATCGAATGCATTTAATACTCCAATTTATATTTAAATGCAAATTACCATTATCATCATCTAAGTTTTACTTTCCTCACGTTAATAGCAATAATTTCACATTTTTCCGAGCACCCATTACAAAACCATAATCTCATAATAAATATACACAAACTGAGCTAAGGAAAACCATTTTCACATCCACATATATAGGAATTTATTACAAAGGGAAATACAGCGCGTATATAAACTGAATATTGTTGGACAAAGTCTTTTAATTTTACCACCATTCTTAAAAGAAATTTTCTTTTCAATAATAGACTGTCAGCTAGATAACACTTTTTGCATAACAATACTTTTTCATCATTATGCAAAACTCCTTTATTATAATAAAACTATTCACCATTCAAAATCTTTGTTTAGTTTTGATTATAAATGAACAAAACTTGTATAATTAAAATGTGTCAGTTCTTTTTGTGTACGAATATGCGGATATGCGCGAATAGCGAATATATATAAATAAATTTGCTGCTGCTCTACAACAAAAATGAATTTTAAATTTGAATTTACGCTGGTAAAAAATATTAATTAAATCCCATGGGTGATAAATGAAAATCACTTTTCTATATCGGTCAATCATTTGAGGTTTATCCACAAATTTAATTAAAGTTATAATTGTATATTTTATGTAACCAAATTGCAGCTGTTAATGTCTATAGGAAAAACAATATTCGTTTTACTATAATTATAAATTTTACTATCAAATGATTCAATTAAATTTAAAATTTAAATGATATTTACACGTTGCATTTTTTACTGTAAAATCTATATCTATAATTGTATATCCAGCTTTATGATACTCAATATTGTTTTCTGTTTTTAAACAATATTAATACTAAGAAGATAGCCTTAAAAAGAAATACAGAAAAAGTTCTTTGAGGATCAAACGGAAAGTTTCTGATTAAAATCTATAGAATTTTTTGTGGATGTCAGATGATATAGATTTAAAAAATTTATATTGTATGGTATAAATTGAATAGTTGCTTATTGCAAAGTTGACAATAAAACATATTCGAAAAGCTACTTTATAAAGTGGAGAGTAGAGGGTGGAGATTGTCAGTATTCAACGAGTGGAACGGATTTATGCGCAAATTTCCAAATATCTGCCTACGAACAAACTTTAATTTATTGGTCCCCTTTGGCCCACGTTAAATGCTAAATGCGAAAACCACCGGCAACAAGCCGCTACTTTAAACGCCAATCATGTTTTTTCCTCATTTCGTTAATAATATTTGAATATTAAATAAAACAATAAAATTGATTTATATCTACATAAATTTTATTAACTGCACTAAACATTTGTTGGGCTTTATCTAATCTTATAGCTGATAGTTAACTTTATGTGTCGCTACTCATTGTCATCGTCTGCTAAATTTCATTTTAATAGACTGCAATTCATTTTGGTTAATAATTATTGATAGTAACATTAAAATGCTGCTGTTAAATAGTTTTGAATTTAAATAATACGAATGTATCAAATCATACGTTTAATAAAATTTTGCTAAATACCGCAAAAACCAATATTCATTTGTAATACTAGATTTTAGCAATAAAACGTTCAATAATTACAAATATTGACGGTAATACAATTTTGGTCAAATAATATTTGCCATAAGTAATTAAAAAAATATTATCGGCGTGTATATTTAAATCGTTTTACAGCATTGAACATATTAATATATGTATGGTATGTGTGTAAATAGGATATTAATTTTAGGCTATATTATGAATGCATGTATTGTACAATATAATATCTACATCAATAAATGTCTTTATTTTATGTATTTCTAAATAGAATTAAAATTATTTCAAGTAGACTCATAAAATTTTCATAATTGGAAAGTATGTTTTCTTCTTTGTTTTCGGATACAAATTTATTCGCGGAAACTTTGAAACTCTTTAATCTTTTATTTAATTAAAACATTCTTTAATTATGAAGAAATAAAATTTAAAATATTTATAACAAAATACAACAACAAATCGGTAAGTGCTTTATCTACCCCTCAAATACAATATTTTTTGTTAGTTATAGGAAAATCAATGTAATGCTAGGTATTTACATATATGCAATAATAAATACATATATGTATAGGTAATAATACAGATAAATACATTTAAGCTTAATGCAAACAGAAAATGTGTTTATGAAGCTTTTCGTTATGTGATTTTTTATTATAATCGCTCCATTGGGCTGTAAAACAACATTCTATCAACCGACTTAATTAAAAAGATACAATCAATAAATGTTAATGTATTTATTTCTAGCTTGAAAATATTACTTTTGTCACTTGTGTCAACCCACCTAATAAAACTTTATTTTTGATTACTCGAACCAGTGAACTAATAATGTGATTATTTCTTTGTTTTAGGTAAGTTTCCAATTCCAACATTTTGATTAAATGCGACAAATACACGATGGTGAGTTATAAATGTAAATATTTAATTAATTTTAAATTGTTGAAACAAGTTTTATCAATTATGGCTAAAACACTAACAACATGATTAATTAAACTGAATAAAATTCTATATAAAATAAAACCTGTCATTCAATGATAATTTTTTTTTTGATAATTCATAACAACCAAATTAAAACCGCAGTAGTAACACTAAAATAATCGACAAATAAAATCCATCAACGACTATTCATCTATAATGCATGAAAAATTTTAACACTTACATAATTATTAACATACACGATTTATAATATCTAATCTAATAAAACCGATTTTATCAAAAATTAGCATATTATTTTTTAAAATATAAAGTAAAAATACAAAGTAGATCTCACAAACTTAAATTTATTAAATATCGACGCGTTTTGATTGTTAAGTCGTCATAAGGACATAAGTAAATATATCTTAAACTACAATTTATTCATTCAATGTCAATGACAATTTTTTTTAATAATTCATAACAAGCAAATTAAAACCGAAGTAATATCACTAAAATAATCGACAAATAAAATCCATCAACGACAATTCATCTATAATACATGAAAAATTTTAACACTTACATAATTATTAACATACACGAT